>JAKCPI010030972.1:0-23477 GCA_023213315.1 Euborellia annulipes
AATTAGAAAATGAAAGAGGCAGTTAAAATTTGAAGATGTAAAAGGCAATTAATAAACCCCCACTTTATGTTGTTGTAGTTAAATAAAAAAATAAATATAGCTTTTATAATTGATTGAAAAGACCAGTTTTGCATTTTTCCACAAATCCAACGAAAAATAAGAGAGATAGAGAGATTTTTTGAAAAGCGAATGTGCGCGTGAAGAAAAGCCTAGACGAGAGTGAAGCGAGGCTCCCTGGCTGCACTCTGGGCGCAGATCGAATTAGAAAAAACAAATTGATGCTTTTCCATCATTTGAAATTATTGCCAAATTGATTGATTTCATCTTTTTATGCTTTTATAAAATTTTATTCGAAACTTTTTTTTAACTATAAGAATAAAAGAATGCAAAAAAGTTCAATCCTTTGAGAAAAAATAAAATTTCAAAATATTTTTTCTTCAATCAAAGAGATGCTTATTTCTCATAAATATATTAAATAATAAAATCCATCCCTTGAGACCTTTAGTTCAGTGCTTGTTAAACTTTTTGAGTCGCAGCCCCATTGGGAACCAAATAAATATCTCACGGCCCCCCTTTTTTTTTTTTTTTTACATTTTCTTGCCTATGTGTGTTCAATTTTAAGCATGAATGAATTGAGCTAGGAGATTGAAATTTTATATTTAAGTTAGACACCCACCTGAGGCGTGGAAATAAGCTTTTAATCAAAATCAGCCAAAAAGTACTAGTACTTTACTGATGTACTTTTTCAGTTTTTTTGGATTTTCTCAAAATTCGCTCTAACGATTTTTTTTAAATTAATAAAACAATTATTTTTTAGATGCTCTTTAAAATGTATATTCTCATTTTGCCGTTGAAATCCACTTTACTCTTGTACTTCATAGGAAAGATAGGTGAAATGGTTGCCATGGTAACAAAATATAAATCTTTTAATTTTTATTAGATTAAAATTCATATAAATCAATTATTTAGATGCTCTTTTAAAAAGTACATCAGTAATATTTTGTGAAAATTGTTTGAAGTACTCAAATCATTTCATCTAAATTAAATTTTTAAACTTTGATATTTAACTATCCTACAGTAACACAAGATGGAAATATCGATTGTGTTCAAATAAATATATAATAATACCATGTGATGATGAAAAATTAAAAGATTTTACATCTAACTAAATATATAACTATCATTTATTTGGCAATATTATTCTACGACTGCTTAATTAATTTTTTTTTCTCGTTCAATTTTTATAATTCTTCCAAATGTCCAATAAAAAATCTGGTGTGACTGGCGCACAGCACACAACTTTCTCTTACCCTTCGGTAAGAGAAAGTTGCGCACTGTGCTGGTCACACCAGATTTTTTGTGTCGAGATATATTTAGTTTCCCATAGCACCTTAGTTTCAAACTTGCATTTTAAATGTTGACTGCTTGAAATAAACTATGGTTATTTTTCAAAATTTTAATCTCATATTTGGACATTTTATACACAATATAGAATCGTAAATAAATACAAAATTTCATAAGAATTGGAAAAAAAAATTTTAAATGCGTAAAAAGTTCCAAAGGGGACCCCCTTTTGAATCGAAATTAACATACAAATCCCTATAGGAAATTAACATTGTTTCTATGCGAAGATAAGGTGGAAAGGGAATTTAAAAAGAGTAGAGACAGGCGATAATGTTTGCAAGTGAGAGAGAGACATATATGTTTTCTTTGAAACAATTAAAGACACAAATAAATTTAAAAAAAATGGGAATTTAAATAATAATTGATTTTTAATCTAATAAAAAGAAAAAGATTTAAATTCCGTTACCATGGCAACCATTTCTATCTTTCCTATGAAGAACAAGAGTAAAGTGGTCTTCAGAAGATTTCAACGGCAAAATGAGAATATACATTTTAAAGAGCATCTAAAAAATAATTGATTTTTGAATTTTAAAAAAAATCCTTGGAGGGAATTTTGAGAAAATCGAAAAAAACTGAAAAAGTACATCAGTAAAGTACTAGTACTTTTTGGCCGATTTTGTTCAAAAGCTTATTTTGAGATTCTTCAAAGGTACTTAAGTTAAATATAAAATTTCAACCCGGTAGCTCAACTCCTTCATGCTAAAAAAAATGGTTCCACACATACAGACACACAGACACACACACACACACACACACACACAGACCAATTTGCGGGACCCACTTTTTTGGACTCAGGGGACCTCAAAACATGTATATCCATCAAAATCTCGACATCGAATTTTTGACATGATCGCAATACTTTCTCTCCTATATATTTCATATATAGGGTACGAGAAAGTAAAAAAAAAAATTATCTTATAAGCTATTAAATTATTATTTTTAAAAAGAGAAATCATTTTTCTTAGAAACGAGGGGGAGGGCGCCTGGCGACAATCAGAGCAGAGGGGTGGGGGAACCTGCAACTCGCCACCCTCCCCTCCTTTGGTCAATTTAAGAGCTAGTAATTAATTAAACATATGAAATGAAAAAAACTTTGAAACTTCAATTGTCTCTAACTCGGAAACGGCGCATCCAATTCGCATCGGATCTTTTGTAATGAGTTTAGAATTTCCTAGAGAATATTCACATGCAACTAAAATTGAATAATTAAGAATATATTTTTTTCTTTAATCTAACCATCCGTTCAACCAATCAAATGATAGTAAAAAGGATCATCGTTCTATATTCTCTGAAATTTTCCCTTTTATCTGTATACAAAATTTTCAAACAGTTTTTTTTTTTTTTTTCTCTTTATTAGCAATCTCCGCACTCCCAATTTTTATTAAATAAACGAATATTATATAAATTTTAAATAAATACCTTAGGGTTTGTCTACATATTACGTAACGCTTTAGGGGAGGGAGAGGCATGGGCGTAACTAGGGAGTGTCGGGGGGGGCATGACCCCCCAGAAGGCTCGTGCCCCCCCCCCAGAAAGCTCCCTGCCCCAAGAAAAATTGAGAAAATCCAGGCCCTCCGGAGGATGGCTGGTCCCATGGCCCTCCCCCAGCCAAATTCTCTAGTTACGCCCATGCAAATACTACACTTGTAACTCATAAAATGAACTCGAAGGAGTATCAAAGATATCAAATCTTTTGACAAAAATCCAATAAGAGATCTTGTTGAATGCATTTGGTCTAAATCAATTTGAAAAGCACGCTGTTTGTCAGGATCTTTGAAGCTTTTGGCCGCCCTGGGCCCGATTTTATGACGAAATTTTCTCTCAAATTAATTTAATTGTTCATTACGGTCAAAGGCGTACAGAGGCAGTTGGGGGCCTGGGGCGGCTCTGAAGAGGGGGCCTTTATACATTTTGTACCAGAGGTGTAAGCTTCTATTGAATTTTTTTTTTTTTTTTGGGGTGGGGGGGGGGTGCTCATCTTTAAATATCCCTCTCCTCCATACACAAAAATATTTTTAAAATACCGTGTATCCCTGAACCCCAAGGGGTCAGAGCCTTTAAAGAGAAATTTTCATTAAATTTTTTTTTTTTTTTTATATCTAAATTTTTCCCTTTTTCAGTGGCGTAGTGAGCTTAACTCACGCCCGGGGGACAATACCTTTTTAGCGCCCCCCCCCCATTCGAAAACCTATATGTAAAATATACATAATTATTATATTACACTGGCACTAAATTTAAAATATATTTTCCAGAAATCAATTATAATAAAAATAAAAATTATCCAGCAATTTTTTGTTTTGCGGACCATTTGGCGCCCATTTGTGAGTAGTACCCGGGGCATGATGACCCCCTTGCCCCCTCCCCCCTCGCTACGCCCCTAGCTACTATCTATCTATTAAACACAACACAAGGCATGTGATACATCGTTTCTGGATAAAATTTCACGTAGAATAAGAATTTGCATACGAAATTTTAATATCTCTAATAGTTTTCGATTAATTGATACAAATTCTAAAAATATAAGATTTTTAATTTAACCACTTCTTAAACATATGACACGGGGAAAATATGGGGGATTTGATGAGGATTAAGAATCTACTTTTGTTATTTTTGTATCTCAATTATTTTTCGAGTTATACTCAAAAAACGATACAAAATTTGAGAAGGCTTAATATCATTAAACATAAAGGGTAGAAGACATTTAAGATATCGTATAAATTCTGTATTTAATGCAGATAACGAATCAATAAACACCAATTTTATATCTTTTTTAGTTTTTAGCAAATTTACGAAAATTCAAGCAAACATAGATGTGACTCTCTCTTATTAAATAGAGCAAACTAGTAATTGACATAAATGTGTAAGATTCAGGATTTAGTGCTGATTCTAATGCACTATTCACTCTTTCTATATATTGAATAGTTTTTTTATTATTTTGAAAAGAAAAAAATTCATCTGTCAAAATTAATTAAAATCGATTTTTTATTATTTTTAGGACATTCCTTGGCCGAAAATGGATTGTTTTAGTTAGAATATTTTATATTTTAATTTATTCAATCGATATCAAGCCCTAAATGTGTTTATTTTTTTTTTTTATAAAAAACATTCACACTTTTTCTCATTCACACTCACACTCACACACATTCACACAGTCTTTTCGGCAGCTCTGGCCATTTAAGACTTTATACGATAACCGTTGTAATTAATAAATGTATTTGGGGTTCAGGATTTCTATTTAAGCCATCTGGTATCCAAATGGCTTAAATAAAATCTTCGGACTGCCTGGGTCCGAATCCGCGACTTTGGTATAGGAGGTAGGCACGCTACATACTACGCCAAACTCGGGGGCAAATGTGTTTATTTAATTAAAAAACAATAAATTAAAAAATATTGGCGGGAGTTGACGTTAGAAGTCGTGAGTGTCATCAACAAACCCTCATTTTATGTGGGCGTAGCTAAATAGAAAAATTCCTATGGCTTTATAATTAATTCAAGAGACCAGTTTTGCATTTTGCCTCAAATCCGTGAATGAATAAGAGAGATTTAGCGATTTTTTGAAAAGCGATCTCGCGCGAGACGAAAGGCTTAGACAAGAGTTACGCAAGTCTCCCTGGCTGGTCCCTGGGCGCCGATCGAATTGGAAAAAAAAATTTGATGCTCTTCCATTAGTTGAAATAATTGTCAAATTGATTGATTTCATCTGTTTATACTCAAATTTTATAAAATTTAATTCTAAAAATGGCTATAAAATCTTATAATGTTGCTAAATTAAGGGATCTTAGAAATTTTTACTTTCCCTTACCTTTATACACATGTACTTTTTCAGTTTTTTTTTTCGATTTTCTCAAAATTCGCTCAAACGATTTTGATTAAAATTCAAAAATCATTTATTTTTTAGATGCTCTTTAAAATGTATATTTTCATTTTGCCCTCAGAATTGTTTGAAGCAGACTTTACTCTTGTGCTTCATTGGAAAGATAGGAGAAATGGTTGCTATGGTAACAAAATATAAATATTTTTCCATACTTATAAATTTTACATCTTGAAAATCGAATGTGCCGTACCGTCCGAAACTAAATACATGTCGACAAAAAACAATCTGCTGGGCTTGTCACACCAGATTTTCTATACATGTTGTGGGTTGTTTATAAACAACGAGCTAGTAAAATAAAATTAACAAGTCTCAAAAATTGAAAGCTGAATTTTACGTAAAAAGGGACATAAAATTTCATCCAATTCTGATATGATTTGAAATGAATTTTTTTTTTTTAGAACATTCGTTGAGCGGATGTAAACCTTTAGAGCGCTAATTTAACGAAACCATTGGATCTAGAAGGCTAGAAATTTTATATACACGTAGGCAAAAATTCAGTGAATATAGATCAATGATCCTTTTTACTTTCATCTGATTGGCTAATCTGATGGTGAGATATATTGAAAAAATAAATGTTTAAATATTAAATTTTAACTTCATCTAAGTAATCTCCTAGGAAATTCTAAACTCATTACAAAAAATCCGATGCAAATTGAAGAAGCGGTTTGCGAGTTAGAGACATTTGAAGATTCAGTTTTATTTCTTTTCTATTTGAATTTTTTTCGACCTCTTAATTCGAACAAAGGAGGGCCGGCGGAGCTCCCT
This sequence comes from Euborellia annulipes, assembly GCA_023213315.1. Taxonomy (NCBI): domain Eukaryota; kingdom Metazoa; phylum Arthropoda; class Insecta; order Dermaptera; family Anisolabididae; genus Euborellia; species Euborellia annulipes. The sequence goes on from JAKCPI010030972.1 coordinate 6,044, forward strand.
GGAAAACCGGCGCCCTAGTTAAGCTTCGTCCCCCCCCCCCCCGCCCCTCAAAGGCTGGTTACGCCGCTGATTGGCGATCAAAGTTAAGCTTATTTTCGACCTTAATGACATCAACACAATTCTATATTATCAAAAAAGCTTATTTAGCATTGCCTGATTGAAACCAAATTTTTACCAGAGATTTATAATTAAAAAATGAGTTTTTTTCTATAGTTTCATTGAGATTAGTAAAGAAATAAATAAAATATTGACTACAGTGGCGGATTAATGCAATTTTGTCGGGGGGGCGGTTTTTTTTTTTTTTTATTTAAGGACTTTGTGGGCATCTATGGCCATTTAGACCCCTTTCCTATTTATTTAAATTGATTGGTAACAAATTCAATTGAAAATTATAATTTCATTAGATTACTAGTTATTATAACATTGTGAATTTCTTCTCGGGGGGGGGGGGGGCGATCGCCCCCCTCGCCCCTCCTTTAATCCGCCCCTGATTGACTATCTGGTATGATTGTCGCACAACACACAATTTTCTCTTACCTTCGGTAAACGAAAGTTGTGTTCTGTGCTTGTCACACCAGATTTTTGTGTCGACAGATATTTAGTTTTTCATCAATATATTAGAATTGAAGATATAATTTTTTTAAACATTCACACTTTTTTTCTCATTCACACTCACTTCTCGGCAACTCAGGCCATTTAAGACTTTTGACGATCCGTTGTATTGAAAATATCTATTGGGGGTTCAGGCATTTCTATTTAAGCCATCTGGTATCCATATCATAAGCGTAACTAGGGGGGTGCCGGGGGCTGCCCCCCCCCCAGAAGGCTCGTGGTCCTCTCCCCAAAAAAGCTCCTTACCCAAGAAAAATTGAGAAAATACGGGACTTTCCAGGCCCACCGGAGGATAGCTGGTCCCATGCCCTCCTCCAGCCAAATTTACTAGTTACGCCCAGGGTGGTCTTCAAACAATTTTGAAACCAAAATAGAACAGCATCAAAAAAATAAAGGATCGGACTAAGCTGAGCGCACAACTTTGCCCATCCACTATTCAAAAAAAAATATCCCCCTCCCCCTAGAGCCCCCCCCCAATGGTCCGATGTTATACATATTATATATCATTTTACTCGGGAGGAAGTGTAGTTTCTGAATATATAAAAAAAATTATAGGTTATGTAAGAAAAAATATTTGTCCCCCCCCCCCTAGAGCCCCCTAATGGTCCGATGTTTACCAAAAGCTTTTCAGTTCTTGGCCTCTACCCCTAGTTTATGGGTGCAAAATTTCAAAACAATTGAACAAATAGTTTTTGAGATTTCGTTGACGAAAAAAAATTACCACAGACATCACACACACAGACATCATTTCGATTTTTTTTTACGATTACATTAACTTTACCTGTCCAACCTATGGTTGATGGGCAAAGTTAATAATTGATTTTTGAATTTTAAGAGAAAGTAAAAATTAATATGTCAAAATAAATTTGGAAAATCGATTTTTAATCATTTTCAGAACGTTTTAAGACTAAAATTTCATTGTTTTTGATTGAATATTTTACATACTAATTTATTCAATCAATATTAAGGCCTAAATGTGTTTATTTAATTAAAAAACAATAAATTAGGTTAATTAGGAAATGAAGGAGGCAGTTAAAATTTAAAGATGTAAAAGGCAATTAATAAACCCCCATTTTATGTGGTCGGAGTTTAATAAAAAAATGTCTATAGCTTTATAATTGATTGAAAAGACCAGTTTTGCATTTTTTCACAAATCCAACGAAAAATAAGAGAGATAGATCGACTTTTTGAAAAGCGAATCTGCGCGTGAAGAAAAGCCTAGACAAGAGTGAAGCGAGGCTCCCTAGCTGCACTCTGGGCGCCGATCGAATTAGAAAAAAACAAATTGATGCTCTCCCATCTTTTGAAATAATTGCCAAATTGATTATTTCATCGTTTTATGCTTTTATAAAATTTTATTCGAAATTTTTTTTAACTATAAGAATAAAAGACAGCATATTTTCTATAAAAAATCCAATCCTTTGAGAAAAAATAAAATTTCAAAATATTTTGTCTTCTCAAAGAGATGCTTATTTCTCATAAAAATATTAAATAATAAAATGAATCCCTTTAGACCTTTAGTTCAGTGCTTGTTAAACTTTTTGAGTCGCGGCCCCGTTGGGACCCTCACGCCCCTATTTTTTTTTTTTTTTTTTACATTCTCTTGCCTAAGCATGAAAGAATTGAGCTAGGTGGTTGAAATTTTATATTTAAGTTAGGCACCCCCCTGAGGCGTGGAAATAAGCTTTTAATCAAAATCAGCCAAAAAGCTACTAGTACTTTACTGATGTAGTTTTTCAGTTTTTTTCGATTTTCTCAAAATTCGCTCTAACGATTTTTTTTTTTAAATTAATAAAACAATTATTTTTTAGATGCTCTTTAAAATGTATATTCTCATTTTGCCGTTGAAATCTTCTGAAGACCACTTTACTCTTGTGCTCCATAGGAAAGATAGGTGAATGGTTGCCATGGTAACAGAATTTAAATCTTTTACTTTTTAGATTAAAATTCATATTAATCAATTATTTAGATGCCCTTTTAAAAAGTACATCAGTAATATTTTGTGAAAATTGTTTGAAGTACTCAAATCATTTCATCTAAATTAAATTTGACACTTTGATATTTAACTACCCTACAGTAATACAAGATCGAAATATCGCTTGTGTTCAAATAAATATAACAACCATGTGATGATGAAGAATTGGAAGATTTTACATTTAACTAAATATATAACTTATATATCATTTATTTGGCAATATTCTCTGACTGCTTAATTAATTTTTTTTTCTCGTTCAATTTTTATAATTCTTCCAAATGTCCAAAAAAAAAAAAAAATTAACTTAAAAGCTGTTAAATTATTATTTTTAAAAAGAGAAAGAATATTTCTTAGAAACGAGGGGAGGGCGCCTGGCGACAATCAGAGCGGAGAGGTGGGGGAACCTGCAACTCGCCACCCTCCCCTCCTTTGGCCAAATAAAGAGCCGAATTAATTTATACGTTTGAAATGAATAAAAACATTGATAAATCAATTGTCTATAACTCGGAAACGGCGCATCCAATTCGCATCGGATTTTTTGTAATGAGTTTAGAATTTCCTAGAGAATATTCACATGGAACTAAAATTGAATAATTAAGAATATATTTTTTCTTTAATCTAACCATCTGTTCAACCAATCAAATGATAGTAAAAAGGATCATCGTTCTATATTCTCTGAAATTTTCCCTTTTTATCTGTATATAAAATTTTCAGTTTTTTTTTTTTTTTTTTTTTTTTTTTTATTTCTCTTTATTAGCAATCTCCGCACTCCCAATTTTTACTTTCTCTTAGCCTATATATGAAATATATAGAGAGAGAAAGTATTGCGATCATGTCAAAAATTCGATGTCGAGATTTTGATGGATATACATGTTTTGAGGTCCCCTGAGTCCAAAAAAGTGGGTCCCGCAAATTGGTCTGTGTGTATGTATGTGTGTGTGTGTGTATGTATGTATGTGTGGACAGATTTTTAGCATGAAGGAATTGAGCTACCGGATTGAAATTTTATATTTAACTTAGGTACCTTCCCACACGCTCAAAATAAGCTTTTGAACAAAATCGGCCAAAAAGTACTAGTACTTTACTGATGTACTTTTTCAGTTTTTTTCGATTTTCTCAAAATTCCCTCCAAGGATTTTTTTTAAAATTCAAAAATCAATTATTTTTTAGATGCTCTTTAAAATGTATATTCTCATTTTGCCGTTGAAGTCTTCTGGAGACCACTTTACTCTTGTTCTTTTAGCATGAAGGAATTGAGCTACCGGATTGAAATTTTATATTTAACTTAGGTACCTTCCCACACGCTCAAAATAAGCTTTTGAACAAAATCGGCCAAAAAGTACTAGTACTTTACTGATGTACTTTTTCAGTTTTTTTCGATTTTCTCAAAATTCCCTCCAAGGATTTTTTTTAAAATTCAAAAATCAATTATTTTTTAGATGCTCTTTAAAATGTATATTCTCATTTTGCCGTTGAAATCTTCTGGAGACCACTTTACTCTTGTTCTTCATAGGAAAGATAGAAATGGTTGCCATGGTAACGGAATTTAAATCTTTTTCTTTTTATTAGATTAAAAATCAATTATTATTTAAATTCCCATTTTTTTTTTATTTGTGTCTTTAATTGCTTAGGAGAAAACATATATACTATCTCTCTCTCTCACTTGCAAACATTATCGCCTGTCTCTCCGCCTTCTCTCATAGGCCTAATGTTAATTTCCTATAGGGATTTTTATGTTAATTTCGATTCAAAAGGGGGTCCCCTTTGGAACTTTTTAGGCATTTAAAATTTTTTTTTCCAATTCTTATGAAATTTTGTATTTATTTACGATTCTCTATTGTGTATAAAATGTCCAAATATGAGATTAAAATTTTTAAAAATAACCATAGTTTATTTCAAGCAGTCAACATTTAAAATGCAAGTTTGAAACTAAGGTGCTATCGGAAACTAAATATATCTCGACACAAAAAATCTGGTGTGACCAGCACAGTGCGCAACTTTCTCTTACCGAAGGGTAAGAGAAAGTTGTGTGCTGTGCGCCAGTCACACCAGATTTTTATTTATTAAATAAACGAATATTATATAAATTTTAAATAAATACCTTAGGGGTTGTTCACATATTACGTAACGGGTTAGGGGAGGGAGAGGCATGGGCGTAACTAGGGGGTGCCGGGGAGGGCATGCCCCCCCCCCCCCCCAGAAAGCTCCCTGCCCCAAGAAAAATTGAGAAAATATGGGGCTTTCCAGGCCCTCCTGAGAATAGCTGGTCCCATGGTCCCCCCAGCTACGATGGCTGGTCCCATGCCCCCCCCAGCCAAATTCTCTAGTTACGCCCATGATTCCACAAATCCTTTCTCTCGTTATAATGACAGATAAATGAAATTATAAGTTAGCATTAAAAATAAAAGGAAATTGATAATATGATTTAAAAAAAAAGTGCAGGAGGTGGATTTGAACTCGCGAAGTTTGGTTACGTGAGAATGGAAAAAAATACGTTATAAGGAAAAATAAGCCATATAAGAAACATGAAATAAAAGAAGTATTAAAAAAATTTTAATATTACACATATGATATATCATTTTTCATTACTTTTTCTGCGGATTAATAATTTATAATCCAAATTTCCATTGCATGTATAGTTTTCAAATAATTCAATGGTCAAACGTCAGATTGTTTGTGCCTTGATGTAATTAAACCAAAAACTCTATCTAACATATGATACATGTTATTAATTCTTGAATTCCCCCTGATTCCAGAGAACTAAAGCCCTTTTAATTATATGATATAATTTGGGAGTTATTGGCGATCAAAGTTAAGCTTATTTTCAGCCTTATCGACATCAACACTCAATTCTATATATTATCGAAAAAGCTTATTTAGCATTATCTGATCAAAACCAAATTTTTACCAGAGATTTATAATTAAAACTAGCTGCGGTAGGGTTGCCTTCGGCAACCCTACCCCGCTAGCCCTGGCGGGCGGCGTCTCGGGATATGACTAAGAGTTGTCCAGATAAATGTATTTTAATTAATTATGAAAAAGAGTTTTTATTTTTTATTTTAAATATTTGATTAATATATTTTTCAATTATTTACACCCTAAGGAAGCGTAATTTTAAATTTTATTAAAAACGAATGAAAAATAAATTTCAGGGGGGGGCAGGGGGGTGATTGAACTTTCTGAGGTCTAAAATACCATTTTTCAATTATTTACACCCTAAGAAAGCAACATTTTAAATTTTATTAAAATCGAATGAAAAATAAATTTTAGGGGGGGGTCAGGGGGGTGATTGAACTTTCTGGGGTCTAAAATACCATTTTTCAATTATTTACACCCTAAGAAAGCGTCATTTTAAATTTTATTAAAATCGAATGAAAAATAAATTTTAGGGGGGGGTCAGGGGGGTGATTGAACTTTCTGGGGTCTAAAATACCATTTTTCAATTATTTACACCCTAAGAAAACGTCATTTTAAATTTTATTAAAATCGAATGAAAAATAAATTTCAGGGGGGGTCAGGGGGGTGATTGAACTTTCTGATGTCTAAAATACGATTTTTCAATTATTTACACCCTAAGAAAGCGTCAATTTAAATTTTATTAAAATCGAATGAAAAATAAATTTTAGGGGGGTCAGGGGGGTGATTGAACTTTCTGGGGTCTAAAATACCATTTTTCAATTATTTACACCCTAAGAAAGCGTCATTTTAAATTTTATTAAAATCGAATGAAAAATAAATTTTAGGGGGGGGGTCAGGGGGGTGATTGAACTTTCTGGGGTCTAAAATACCATTTTTCAATTATTTACACCCTAAGAAAGCAACATTTTAAATTTTATTAAAATCGAATGAAAAATAAATTTTAGGGGGGGTCAGGGGGGTGATTGAACTTTCTGGGGTCTAAAATACCATTTTTCAATTATTTACACCCTAAGAAAGCGTCATTTTAAATTTTATTAAAATCGAATGAAAAATAAAAAAAATAAAATTTTAGGGGGGGGGGGATGGGGGCGCAGAGCGGAAAAATCTTTTCAAATGTCGAATTGTTAGGGGGAGGAAGAGTTTTTATTTTTCATTTTAAAGATTTGATAAATATATTTTTCATAAAGCGAGTTAGATCCTGTTTTCCAATGCTTTGCTATGGGGTAATTGATAACCCCCAAAAAGGGGGGGGTTCCCTACCCCTAATTCGATATAATGATAGCCTAAAACCACCCCCGGAAAATTCCCTACCCATTAAAAAAAAACTCCATGAAAATCGGTCCAGTAGTTTCGGAGTCTATGCGTTACAAACAGACAGACAGACAGACAGACAGACAGACAGACAGACAGACAGACAGACAGACAGACAGACAGACAGACAGAGATTGTCTTTTATATTATTAAAAGATATGGGGATTGACTTCCCCGAGACTTTCTCGTATATTCTTTTGGAATTACGTCTGGGTGTGTGTGTAAACACGATTGCTTAAAAACCAAAGCAGCTAGATCGATAAAATTTGGTATATGCTCCTTACACTAAAATTGTAGATTTCTATCAACTTTTGGAGTAAATACGTCACTTGGAAGTAGTACTTTACTTAAAAAGTTTTTTCAAAAATTTTGAAATTTTCAATTTTTTTTGTTATATTATGATAAAATACTCTATTTTAAAAAGTTTTTATTCTTTGACATTTTTACGAAAACTGAACAGTTTTTGAAATAATCACAGAAGAAATAGAAAATATTCGTTAATTTTGATAAAAAATCAAAACATAATCATACAGGTGTCATTAAAAAAAGAGTAAATATAAGCAAATTCATTTGTTTCACAAATTAATTTGTTTATATTTACCCTTTTTTTAATGACACCTGTTTGATTTTGTTTTGATTTTTTATCAAAATTAACGAATATTTTCTATTTCTTCTGTGATTATTTCAAAAACTATTCAGTTTTCGTAAAAATGTCAAAGAATAAAAACTTTTTAAAATAGAGTATTTTATCATAATATAACAAAAAAATTGAAAATTTCAAAATTTTTGAAAAAACTTTTTAAGTAAAGTACTACTTCCAAGTGACGTATTTACTCCAAAAGTTGATAGAAATCTACAATTTTAGTGTAAGGAGCATATCCCAAATTTCATCGATCTAGCTGCTTTGGTTTTTAAGCAATCGTGTTCACACACACACACACACACACACACACACACACACAGACATAATGTCAAAAATGGTTTTTTTGGACTCAGGAAGGTCTAAAACGTGGAGAAACATCAAAATCTCGAAGTCGAATTTTTTTACGATTACATAACTTTCTCTATACGAGAAAGTAAAAATAAGTTTTTTTCTAAAGTTTCATTAAGATTGGTAAAGAAATAAATAAAATATTGCGTATTTTGTAAATTGAGTTTTAGAATTTGGGATCTCAAATCAAGCCTAGACACGGTTCATAGACGGCTCTCTTTACCCATCCGGGATTCCGAATTCTAAAACTCAATTTACAAAATAGTCAATTTTTTATTTATTTCTTTACCAATCTCAATGAAACTTAAAAAAAAAACTTATTTTTTAATTATAAATCTCTGGTAAAAATTTGGTTTTAATCAGACAAGGCTAAATAAGCTTTTTCGATAATATAGAATTGAGTGTTGATGTCATTAAGGTCGAAAATAAGCTTAACTTTGATCGCCAATAACTCCCAAATTAGATCATATAATTAAAAGGGCTTTAGTTCTCTGGAATCAGGGGGAATTAAAGAATTAATGACATGTATGATATGTTAGATAGAGTTTTTAGTTTAATTACATCAAGGCATAAACAATCTGACGTTTGTCCATTGAATTATTTGAAAACTAGGCATGCTATTGATATTTTTATTATAAATTATTAATCCGCATAAAACGTAATAAAAAATGATATATCATATGTGGAATATTAAAATTTTTTTAATATTTTTTTATTTCATGCTTGTTTTATGGCTTATTTTTCCCATTAACAAATAAGTAAAGTGTGGCTCAAGTGGTTGATTCGTCCTCAAGCAATCTATATTTTTTTCCATTCTCACATAACTAAACTTCGCGAGTTCAAATCCAACTCATGCAGTTTTTTTTTTAAATTCTTAACTGTTTTTTATACCTCATGTGGGGGGGAGGGGGAGCTGGCGCGCGCGTCAAAAATTTACAAGAGTTTTTTTTTTATAAGTTGGCAGGATTTGCTTTCCTTCAACTCAAAATCACATGTTCTCACATGGTGTAATGTCAAAAATATACTCTTGACTCTTTCATTAAATATTACATTTTAAAATGCTCTGCTCTATTAATTGTGGCCGAAAGGCAATTCTTAAGGTGTATAATTATTTTTCTTATTCATATATGACACTAACACATTTGTTTTCACCTTTTTTTAGCGTCCTAAAACAGGACAGGCATTATGCAAAGAATGTTTTTTCTGGGCATTTGAAACTGAAATCCATCACACAATTATAAATGGGAAATTATTTAAAAAAGATAATTATGTGGCAATCGCAGCATCCGGAGGCAAAGATTCTACCGTACTCGCTTATGTTTTAAAATTATTAAATGAAAGATATTCTTATGGACTTAAATTAGTTTTACTTTCTATTGATGAAGGAATTACAGGTAATTAATTTCATTACATTATGTTTATAAATCGTTTCCCCAAAGAGAAAAAGTAAACTGATTATTTTTTTACCCCTAAAAAGTCAGTCCCCTGGGATATACAGTGAGGGGCAATATAAAGTCCCACCAATGCGTTTTCTACTTGTGATTAATTCATTGTTTAAAAAAAAAAATATATATATATATATATATATATATTTTAATGGAAACTTTCAGGGTTCAAACCTAGAAAATTGCCAATAAAGATTTTCATTTTCTTTTATAAATACAATGAAATAATCACAAGTAGAAAACGCATGGGTGGGACTTAATATTGTCCCTCACTGTACCTGCTCAAAAAGTGAACATTTAAATGCATATTTATTTTAAACTATTAGATTTATATCGTTATTATCCATATCGATATAATCTAATAAGATACTTTATTAAGCGTTGTTAAATCATACATTTTGATTTTAAATAAATTTGTTTCTTTTTATTTGATTCGAGCGTCAGTCCCTTGGCTTCTGTTAAATTTGAAAAATATCTGATATTGTACACTGTTGATAAAATAATTATATGTTTTATATAAGTTTTGGGTGTAAAGATGGCATTGGTGCTCAAATACCGGACGTTATATGTTATCAAAAACGTCAGTCCTTTGGAGATTTTTCAACCGTAAAGCTAAGAGGCTGATTAACTTATTGTCTATCAAAATCATTACAAACAATTGAAATCAAAGTTATAAATTATGCATTTCAAATTCTTCCCCAAAATTAACCCATTTTTGTAGAATGACCCATATAAATAACACGAAAGGTTAAATTTCTTCGGAAGCTGTATAAGAGTTTTTGAAATGTTTAATAGTTGGCTTGTTTCTTGATATCATAAGCAAACCATTTGTTACTTGCTTATGAATATTCTCCTTAAATTAATCTGAATTTTTTTTTTTAGGGTATCGAGATGACAGTTTAGTTACAGTCAAGCAAAATCAAATGGAATATGATCTTCCTTTAAAAATCCTTTCTTATGAACAACTCTATGGATGGACGATGGATGCAATTGTAAAAGAGGTATTATAAGGGTATTTTATGGCTGGTAGAATTTTACTCAGGAATAAAATAGAGAAGAAAATGCAGCCAAGATTTTTTTCAACAGCTAACATTTCGAACTTGGTTAAACCCATCTGCAGTTCTGTTAGATGTCATTATGTATATATATTTATTTGGTATTTTATGTATTGATCTCACATCATATCACAGATGATATTTTACTGCCCTGGAGTGTATTCACAATAGGCAAAAAATAAATATTCTATTCGTGATAGATAAAAAATTTGTCATATGTTACACCAGAGGTCAATATGTAATACAATTCCAAATATATATATATACATAATGACATCTGACAGCTCCAAAGATGGCTTTAACCAAGGCCGAAACGTTAGCTGTTGAAAATATATTTTTTTAAAGAAAAAATCCTGGCTGCATTTTCTTCCTGAGTAAAAGAGGTAATTAATTTTTTAAGAAAACAATTTGTATTTGTTATCATGTAATTCTCCTTTAATCTCTTGTTATATTAATTTCATATTTAATAATACATTTTTCAATATACAATATTCTAGAATATGTATCAAAAATAAATGAATACTTGATGGATTGGCTTAAAAATTATAAGCTGTCTATTAGGAGTCTAACAAAGATTAAGGAGTGTTGACTCTTTTTTGATTTGTATAATATCTCTGTACTTCCTCGATGGTTATGCTGCAAACCCATCTCACAGTCAAATATATATATATATTTCGTATTTGTAGATTGGCAGAAAGAACAATTGCACGTTTTGTGGTGTATTTAGAAGACAGGCTCTAGAAAGAGGAGCTGCATTGTTAGGAGTGGATTGCATAGCCACCGGTCACAATGCCGACGATCTTGCTGAAACAATCTTAATGAATATCTTAAGAGGTGATATTGCAAGACTACAACGCTGCACTTCTATTATGACGGTATGTATGTGTTTTAATAAAAATGAGCCTCTAATAAAAGAAATTATTTTTCGGCACCTTTTATTTACTTGCCTTGTAAAGAATTATCTTAATGGAGAAAATTTATGTATAGATATTGATCTATATACATTATAAACAAAATTGTAACAACAAACAACTTATTTGACGTTTCTCCATGTTACAAATTCATTAAAATGCTGATGATGACAAAAAATAAAACATGCCAAAAAGTTAAGAAAAATAATTTTTTTAGTTAAATATTTTCGAGTTTTATATATTTGAATCAGATATTAGTATTCAAAACATCTCGATTTTTTTCGGACTTAACTAACAAATTGTGTCATATATATATATATATCTAACAAAGCTGTGAGTGTTATTTATTGGCGAGGCCAAACATCCCATGGCCCCCGGGAATCGAACCCAGGATCTCCCAACCAAGATTGCATTATACAAGTTTTTTTAAGGTGCTAAATATAATTGAGAAATTAAAAACACGAAAAAGCAAATAGCTGCTTTTTCGTGAAATAGGCAAAACTATCAAAAAACATTAACTTTACCTGACCAACCTATGGTTGGTGGGCAAAGTTAATATTGGCTAATTCGTGAATTCGTCAAAATTTTGCAAACATTCGATTCGGGGTGCGTTTTTAATTATATACCTACCACATTTGTATTAATTATTTATTAAAAAGATAAAAATGCAAATGGCATACATCGTCGAATGTCCTCAATGACACGTTCAATATTGGTCTGCAAGTGGTGTATTGTTCCTGGTTTCTTGACTTGGAAGCGTAGAGGTGTTAATTTGCACATTCGGATAGGATAATTGCCTGGACCATTTTTTTAAATAATTGAAACTTCTCTCATTTTGGCCCTGTCTTGTACAAAACAGCAACTAACTATACTTTGCATAGCAATAAAAATGATTTTACATTTCTGACGATATCAGTTTTATTTAATAAACTAAATAAAATTTTATAGGTTTTATTTTTTTCAGTCTAGTGAAGGCTCCATTCCAAGGTGCAAACCATTAAAGTATACCTACGAGAAAGAAATTGTAATGTACGCCTATTTCAAAAAGCTCAATTATTTCTCTACTGAATGTGTTTTTGCTCCAAATGCATATCGAGGACACGCGAGGACTTTTTTAAAGGATTTAGAAAAAATTAGACCAACTTCAATCATCGATATTATACATTCAGGTATTGTCTACAAATACTAAATTAAAAAAATACTATGTAAGTGTAGTCCTGGAAATGGGATGGGGGAAGGCTGGAAATTTGAATGTTTAAATAACAATTCAGAATAAATAAAAAAATGTATAAAAACAGTTCTTAGTCTATTGATTTCTTTAAGAACGCAAAATATCTAGTGTAAGTTAAGGTCTTCTGGGGGAGAGGTGTTTTTAATTATATACCTACCACATTTGTATTAATTATTTATTAAAAATATAAATACTGTACAACGTTTCGATTACTTGTTTTGCAGTCGTTTTCAAGTCCGTGAAACTGCTCCGACTCAAGTGAACAAACCTCTAAGGAACAGTTACGTGCATTTTATATGCAACGGCCTCAGCGCCATCTACACTCATTCTCATGAAGCTAAACTCTTACTTTGTGACTAACTTCATGGAAATAAGTTTAGATGGCGCTGAAGTTTGTCTGAAATACTGTAAATGGGGCTGACGTTGTATATAAAATCTTGGACGTAACGTTCCCTTAGAGGGTAGTTCACTTGAGTCAGAGCAAGTCTACAGTACTTGAAAACGACTGCAAAATAAGCAATCGAAACGTTATACATTTTTAAAAATAATTAAATACAATTATATATAATAAAAACTTCCTTAATAATATTAATAATAATAATAAAATTGATTTTATATTTTGATAACATTTGTATATTAAAAAAAAATTAAATTCCATTGTTTCAATTGAATTTCTCTCTTTTTAATATATATATAACAATACATACAAAAATTAATTGAAATTTAAATTGACTAATAGATATTTCTTACTTTTTTATTACAAAATAAAATGAAATTCTTGATCCTATTTTGAAAAACAAGTTATATTTATAATTTTATAAACAGACAATAACAATAATAATTTATATATATATATATATATATATATATAGCACCTGGATCATAGCACAGTGATAGAGTACTCTTCACTCAGCCCTATAAAAATTTATACAATGAAATTCTCCTGAAAATGTAGTGTTAAAATTTTAACTATGAAAAAAGGAGAAAAAAATGAGCTTGTTTTATTTCTAATTTATTTAGGCATTGGTTAAACGTACAAGTTTGAAATTTGAAATAAATCTATCTGCATCGCTAATTTTTTCTTCTTAATATAGGAACATTATCTCCAAAAAAATTTTAACTCCAATTTTTACATGCAATGTAACTTTATTATTTTAGGAGAGAAATTATCAATCCGAGAAGGAGTGAAACTGCCAGAAAGAGGAACTTGTATCCGATGCAATTTCGTATCCAGCCAAGAACTCTGCAAAGCTTGTCTTTTATTAGATGGACTTAACAGAGGACTGCCTAGATTAGGGATCAGCAAAACAAGTATAGCACAAAGGACATTGGCGAAAATAAAATAAATTTATTATATATTTGTATTTTATATAAAATTTTTAAATAAATTTCACATAAAATATGATTTTTTATGATATATAAGCCACAGCTCTATTAATTATTGATGCCCGACATATAGGGCATTTGTGAGTGATGTCGTCATTACAATCCCCACAAATACAAACATGGCCACAAGGTAATAAAATAATTTCTTTCGGATTTTGTTTACAAACAACGCATAATTGTGCCTCAGACAGTTCGGCATTTGGATCTCTTGCGTTTTTTCTCCTCTCTCTTTTCTAGTTAATTCTAATTGTCTTTGTATTTCTAATTCCTCGCGTCTTCTTAGATGTTCCTTCCACCATTTTCGGCCGATCATATAACCCAATACTATTCCAATACTCGCGCACATTAAAGCCAACACCCTGCAAAAATATTTGTTATTAAAATAAAATGTAAATTTAATCAAAAAGTTTCTCATGTGATTATTTCATTGTTCTTGTAAAGAAGATGTTTACTAAAAAACAAGGAAATAATCACATGAATGGTTCTTGTCTCACACATGTTTAATTGTTTCAAACAGCTTCAAAGAGTTGCTCTTGAATCAAACTTGCTTTCAAAGTGTTCTCTAATAAAAACGCCTGCTGAGAATCATAGTGGCGAAAGTCCGAAATTCAACAATTCGGGAAAAGGTGTTTGAAAGTTTTATAAACAAATACATTTATTTAGAATCCAGGAGATGTAAATACATTTAAATAGCGGGGCAACAAATGAATAGGCCAGAATCAATAGCAAAGAATGGAAATATATTTTTGGTACTTAAAACCCAAAAATTAAATTTTATGACTTTTGCCTCTATGATTCTCAGCAGGCGATATAATTTATAAATTATACATAGAATTTATAACAAGTACAGGAGTATTTGAAACACACACGTATACTGTATGATAACTAATTATAAACGTACGTATATATATATATATATATATATATATATATATAGATTGTATAATAGAAACTTGATGATGACATTTTTTACTCAAATTTAAAAGAAACCTTAATTGACATTAAAGCCCATTTTTTTATTATAAAATTAATTTTGATATTTTCCATCAAAAATACGGCCGCCTGACTTAAAACAGAGCGATTATATTTTAAACAACTTACAGTCGCCCTCACACATTCATGTCGAGATTTTGATGGATATACACGTTTTGAGGTCCCCTGAATCCAAAATTCGCTCCAACGATTTTTTGATTAAAATTCAAAAATTTTATTTTATTCAATTATTTTTTAGATGCTCTTTGAAATGCATATTCTCAATTTGCCTTTGAAATCTTCTGAAGACCACTTTACTCTTGTACTTCATAGAAAAGAGAGGAGAAATGCTTGTTATGGTAACAAAATATAAATATTTTCTCACGTTTATATTACCCCTATGATCTCTGGCTAGAGGGAGAAATAAATAAAAAAAATATATGTATATATATTTTATATCTTGAATTCAAATGTACCGTAGATGTTAACACAAAAAAAATCTGATGTGACAAGCACAGATCACAACTTTCGAATACCGAAGCTATGAGAAAATTGTGGTGGTGTGCAACCAGTAACACCAGATTTTTTAATAATTGCATTGATATGATTTATTCTGGCCTGGACTTGAAATGAGCTTTCCGAGATGCTGACACAAAGCTATCTGAATATTCCTCAGCGTTAATGTAAATACCTACTAAAAATAGACAATATCAATATTATGTGACTCCTATTTAATTTTTATAAATATTTATTAGTCCAGGTCAAAATTAGAATATTTAAATAGTAACACATCATAAGAAATGTTATCAAATATTTGCTTAATTTGTTTATGAGGATTGATCCAAAAATATGGATAATTTTTCTTAGTAAATATGATATTTTAGAATATACATGTAAGAAGTGAAAAATCTAATTGAGATATGAGAATCGTATTTGCTGTTTGTTACCATAGCAACCATTTCTCCTCTTTCCTCTGAAGTACAAGAGTAAAGTGGTCTTCAAAGATTTCATTGGAAAAATGAGAATATACATTTTGAAAAGAGCATCTAAAAAATAATTGATTTATGAATTTTAAACAAAATCGTTTGGAGCGAATTTTGAGAAAATCGAAAAAAACTGAAAAAGTACATCAGTAAAGTACTAGTACTCTTTTTGGTCGATTTTGTTCAAAAGCTTCGGGTCACGTCTCAGGGGGGTGCCTAACTTTAATATAAAATTTCATTCTCATAGCTCGTTTCGTTCTTGTTCATAAACAGACAGACAGACCATTCTGCAAAAACCATTTTTTTGGGCTCAGGGGACCTCAAAACGTGTATATCCATCAAAATCTACGAATTTTTGACACGAAACCAATTCTTTTTCTTTCTATATATTAACATACATAGAGTAGTAAAAATCTGGGTTCTAAAATATATATATATATAATATATATACAGTACAGTGAGTAGCAAAGCCATGCGTTTTCTCATTGTGATTATTTTACTGTTTTTAGAAAAGGAGATGGAAATCTTTATTAAAAATAAGTTTGAACGACAAAAATTTCTATTAAAAATATGACGTAAAAAATTTCTGTCGTGAAATATGTGGAGTAAAAATAAAATTTAATTTGAAGGTTGATGGGGTGTGTGGCATGATAAGGTATTTTCCTTTATTGATGATGGGAAATATAAAGTATTGATATTGAAATTTTTTCAGACTAAGAGCCCTGAGGAGTTATTTTTTGACATAACATAACAAATCTGAATGTGAATAACAAATTAATTTCTTAGAAGAAAGTTAGGAAATATTTACGACGACTTGTTAAATATATAAATTTCAAAGGAAATCATTATTTATTATAAAATTATGAAATCTTAATGGAAAAAGTACAAGATTATTTGGATGCCAAAACTCATATTTCCTACTATTGAGTGAAATGCATTTTGAATATTCCTTAATGTTGATATAATCAAAATCAAATTATATGTATAAATAAAGAAGGAAAAAGAATTGAATCTTATAGTAGCAAAACTCATATTCTTCAATATTTCATTTCCTCTCAATTAATAGGCCTATATCTTCTGATATTTTACTTTCTCTTACTTATATATGTAATATATAGTGAGAAAGTATTGCAATCATGTCAAAATGTCATTCGATGTCGAGATTTTGATGGATATACACGTTTTGAGGTCCCCTGTATCAAAATAAGTGATTTTCTCAACTGTGTGTCTGTCTGTGAACAAAATATCTCAAGAACGAAAAAGAGCTAGGAGATTGAAATCTTATATTTAAGTTAGGTACCCCCCCAGAAAGTTGAAATCGGCCCAAAAGTACTAGTACTTTTTGAATTTCTCAAATCTGCTCTAACGATTTTGATTAAAATTCATAAATCAATAATTTTATCTTTAAAATATAAATATTCTAATTTTTGCCATGAAAATTGTTTTGAAGTACACTTTACTGATGTAGTATTCAGATTTTTCAAATTTATTTTCCGGCTCTTCCTTCCATAGAGCCAATGTTAAATCTCTATGGGGATTTGCATGTTAATTTCGATTCCAAAGAAGGGTCCCTTGTGAAATTTTCTACACATTTAAAAATTTTTTCCAATTCTTATCAAATTTTGTATTTATTTAGTATTCTT
>JAKCPI010030973.1:0-140889 GCA_023213315.1 Euborellia annulipes
TTTGTTTAAATGAATCCGTTTATTTGAAACTAAATTATTATTTTTTATTTGTATATATTTCTCCCGTTTTTACTTCCTTTTTTTCTTTCGTCCTGCTCCAACGATTTCCTTGGGTTAATTTGATCTCCCTGCATCACTTTCATTGTCTCTTTGTCTTCCATTGGCCGGTCTTACATCTACAGCCTTTTCTTTAATTTTTTCATTCCTCGCTTTGTCAACTAATGCCCTTCATTTCCCGGCTGCGGGATTTTTTTGGGACCTTATTAATGGTATGTCTATATTTCCAGAAGCAAATGACATATGAAAAGTTACTTACTTTGCATAGAACTTTATAGGACATTTTATTATAGGGCTGTGTTTGATGTTCTTGTGTGGGCGCGCAGAGTTCAACGTATCCGAGGACGGTGGCAAAGGGAACCATTATGAACGGCCGATGAGAAATGCATCAGCAACTGATCCATTGCAGTTCTCGTTTTCCCAAGCAGGGCATAAGTCTCCTTGAACTTTACTATAATAAACACTATCAAAACTTCGACTTGAGCAAACCTGAAACAAGAGGGTAGAAAAATGTTTTAAAAAAAAATAATTTTTTTTTACAATTTTAGAACGAAGAGGGATTGTATAAATTAAAACATTATCTATTTTTTAAATATATAAATGCGAGAATATTGTTTTGTATAATTATGTTTGGAGAATCCAGGACCTTGAACCAAGACCACTCCAGTTTCTATTTAACTACTATATTCAGTACTGCTAATAAATATTCAAAAGAGAAGGGATTAATTTGACAGTAGACATTAAGGCACTTCAGGAGGCAAGCTGTTCGCATGTTTTTGCTGATAAGATGGCGTTAGGGGTCTTAAAAAGTTTGCCAAAAAGCCTAACTATTATGAAAATTTGCCAACAGATGGCAGGATGGTAGAGTTATATTTAATCTCGTGTATTTGTTTGATTTTCGTTGGTCTTTTAATAATGAATAGTTTATAAATATTATTATTCATCATTTATAACAGCATAAAAATATATAAATATAGGCTTATAAGTGATCTGATAATGCCGGCCGTTAGACTAGTCTGACATATTTTGCAAGAATGCTGAACTATTTGGCCGTTAATATTTAAATAAACACGAAATTTATTTTTGACTTCGTCCCCGCTTTATTTAATTATTATAGATTGGATATTAATGATTTTTACATTTTTAGATCTAAAAAAAAATTATAATTTTCATAATAGATCGTTTTTTGCATTTTCTATAAATATAAAAAAATATTTTTTAATTAATCGCAATAAAAAAAAAGCATTCCATTATGTAAAATGCTCCCGAATTTAAATCATTTTAAAAAAATACTTCAAAATGCCTCAATAGTTTCGGACTAAGGATTCATTGTGCCCTCCTGAAGCCCTTTAATAATAAAATTAAGTTAATATATATACCTTAGCCAGAGCATGGTCTAATTGTTCTTCAGCAAGGACCAAAGTATCCTGGAGTTTACTAGCTAGAGCTGAGACACATAAAAAGTGCCTATAAGTGGAACTAGCCCTTTGGCATTCAAGCAATAAACTTATTGCGCCAGACAATTCGCCTTCAATTAATAATTCTTGAAGTCTTTCTTCCGTTCTCATCTAAAAGAAAAATCAATCAGCCTTCATAAATGGCCTTATTTATTTATTAAATTAGAATTCTTACCAACGTCCTTATCGTATTCAATGAGTTTAATAAACCAATTAACACCTGCCGTCTGGAATAATTGGCTAAAATGCCAAGTGAACTTGTCGTTAATTGTTTGGTGGCCAGATGTAGATGAGAACGCCCTTCGCGACATATTCGTAATGTCGATTGAAGTTGATTTTGAATCTCTAAAACACTAAAGAATAATTTCAAGCATATTATCATAGAACTTAAGATAGTTTCCTAGAAAAAACAACCATTTTGTTAGGAGTCGTTAGCAATCGGAGATGAAAATTCATTTAGGTTCTTTGAAAATAGAAAATAAATGAACTTAAACCCAATGAGATATCAGGAGAATGCAGAAGATTATATAATTAGAACTGCATGATTGTGAGTGTTTTTTTATTGGCGAGGCCAAACATCCCATGGCCTCCGGGAATCGAACCCAGGATCTCCAGGATCAATGGTGCTGTCCATTGCACCAGGCAACCGGCCCCTCGACCTAACTAAGCATCCCTATGCTGTTCAGATCACGACTAACAGAACTAGTCAATTCGAATTTTCCTTTGTACCCATGACCTCCCGCGATTGGAACAAGCTCCCTGCGTCTATCTTTACAATCTTCAGACTTTCAAGTCTAATCTCAACAGGCATCTTCTCAGTTCCCGCAGTTGAGTTCCCCTTTTATGCTTCTCTTCTTTTCTTTAAATATATTCTTCCTGGCTGCATGTGACCACAGGCCTTCGGACCTTATGCACCAATTTCAAAAAAAAAATCTATATCCACACTTATTAAATTATTTTTAAACGCCTCCAAGATGTTACTTTTATTTTTCGAAATTTCGGTAGGTTTATCAAATATTCGTATCTGACAATTCTAAGCTTATGATAAAAACAACTGTACCAGTTAAAGGGCAGATTCACTTTGGCTTTGGACAATTCAGAAACGCACAACTTAGGCAACCTCTCATCTGACATTTTTAATAAAATTATCCACCAGTTCAGCCTTCTTTTAAAGGATTTAAAACGTGTCTGAATCCGACCCATATAGGCATCTGATTTGTCTTTTTACTGAGATATTGTTATAATAATCAAATAGCTAAATTTATTACCAGTTTTGTAGAAAAAAATCCTTTTTGGTTGGGAAACCAGTAAAAAAAAATATTTGTCTCTAGCATTAAGATCTGGCGAAGAATGAAACAGAGGTATTGAATTGAGGCAGGAATTGAAGTGAATCGAGACACACCAGCGCAGCACAGTCCTGAGCTAGACGTTTTGAGTCGCCTCTCTCAACCTAGGCTTGATGAATACGGTTCGGAACTCTGAATCTCCATTTAAGAAGAATTGCTTTAGAGAGGCCCCAGTTGTTCTTAATCTTACCTCACAATTAAGCTCATACCCTCTAGGATTAAGGGGAAGGAAAAGTTGTTTTTCTGAATACTAGGGGGTCGTTTTTTAGAGTTCCTGATGACAAGGGATCAATGTGATATAGATCGGAGCACAAAAGAGGGACCTATGGCGAAGATAAATGGTGGAGATTCTCTATAAAACCAGTTATTATTAAAAATTTTAAGGTAAAGGCAATTTTAAAAGAACATAAACATAAAATTTTAAAAAAACATAAATAAATCCTGAGCGAATTATCTTATCTGTGTGTCACAAACAAAAATAAACTTAAATGTCTATAAATAAATACCCTTCAAATTGCTGGTTACAAGCGCTCTGTTGTTGCAAAATAAGTGTAAAAACTTTATTAGAAACAACGCTGTGTTGTTGATACAGTCGATCATGCGCTTTCTTTATTGTGGAAGCATCCGGGGTATCACCCAGTTTCTGAAAAAAAAAAAATAATTAAATAAATAAAAAGAAATTCTCTAACTGTAAGACCTTTTATAGATTGTCTTTTTGTTTCCTAAATTTTCAGTCTCTTGAAAAAATTTTTTTCTCTGTTTAAATACAGTATAGAACATGTTTTCTAGATCTTTAATCTATTTTTCCTAAGGATTATTATTGATTGCAAAGAAAGGGACTAAAAAAAAGAATTGTTTTAAATACCAAGATATTTTGACATTTTAATGGCGTATATCAGAAATTAGGATTAAAAAAAAGTGCAGGCAGCCAAATAAAAAACACTCTCTCGATTCCTGTCAAAGTCGAATTTTTTCCCTCATCTCCAATCATCAATTCTAGCAGGAGAGAGCTGACCACTCCCAATTTAGGCACTTAGACCATCTCAAATTGCGGGGAGATTTTCTCCCATATCTTGGGCAATGTTGAATTATTTGCAAAATAGACTCGAACCCGAGTTGTCGTAACCCGCAGTATATCATGTCATTTGTCTCCAAGCTGATTCTATATATATGTCGTAGACAGATCGTGAAATTAGACAGTTCATGAACTGTCTAGACATTTCATGAACTGCAGCCAGATCGTGTAATGGTCAAACAGTTACATGATCTGGCTAAAAATTTTAGACAGTTCATGAAATGCAATTGGGCCTTAGACAGATCGTGTAATGCTCGAGAATTACATGAAATGTCTAAATTTTTTAGACAGTTCATGAACTGCCTAACAGCAGTTTTGCCGATCGTGTACTGTTTGTAATTTAATGCAATAAATCTAAAAAAAAAATTTATTTTTTTCGAAAATCAAAAAAAAGGGCTTCTATAAGTTGTAGACATTTTAAATTGCTTTAATTTAAAAAAAAATTGAGGTAGATAGCTTCAAATTTGTGGCCGCTGGAATCTCCCAAAATTAGAACCCCGAGACGCGCACCTTAACTCAAGATTTACAAAATGAGGAAGATTTGGAAATCGATAATAATAATAATATTGAAAAAAATTGACTTTTTTCGAGATCTTTATTTGCTTTACAAACGGTACACGATCGGCAAAACTGCTGTTAGGCAGTTCATGAACTGCCTAAAAAATTTAGACATTTCATGTAATTCTCGAGCATTACACGATCTGTCTAAGGCCCAATTGCATTTCATGAACTGTCTAAAATTTTTAGTCAGATCATGTAACTGTTTGACCATTGCACGATCTGGCTGCAGTTCATGAAATGTCTAGACAGTTCATGAACTGTCTAATTTCACGATCTGTCTACGACATATACATAACTCTCGTTATATTTGACTTTGTATTCTACGAATTTGTAGGAAGAATTAGAAATTAAAGAGAGTGCAGCTAAGCGTAATTTCCTTTAATTCCCCTCAGAGCTGAGGTTTAGGACATTCTTTAGAGCTATTTACACAACAATTCACACAAAATCAATCAAATTAATACAAATTGAATCAATGTTTATTAATTTGATTGAATTTGTGTGAGTGCTTTATGAATTGTTCTGTAAATAGCTCTGAAGATGGTCCTAAACGTCAGCTCTGAGGGGGATTAAAGGAAATTACCCTTAACTGCACTCTCTTTAATTTCTAATTCTACAATCAATACAATCAGCTACAAAAAAACTTCAAATATTCTATGAATAATAAGTAGGAGAAGAAAACCAGCGCCTCTTTTTCCTCCATACACACTATTTATTTGCAAATATTTCGGGTTGCAAAACGCCACCCATCATCATATTTGCAAATAAATAGTGTGTATGGAGGAAAAAGAGGCGCTGGTTTTCTTCTCCTACTTATTAATTTCAACCTCCAGCCCAAACAAACAACGAATATTCTATGAATATTTTTCAGAAAAACAGTCTGAATGAGTGATTAATTTGGTACAGATTTATGGCATTATTTTAATGCAGAAATTATTTATTTGAAGATGTCCAGCCCAGTGAGTGTTTTCGATTCGAAAATTACTCATCTTGTCTCTAATTTTTGTATTGAAAGAATAGATCTTCAAAAATACTGGGGTTATTATTAATTCCTAACTAATTTCCCTTTTATGTAAAAATAAAAATCAATCCCAGAAAGTAAAGATAACAAAAGGAGAGAAGTTGCTAGCAACTGTCTTTTGATGGATCTTTCTGACAAAATGATATTACAAAGAAAGAAATAATTTTCAGTTGAAACTTATGAACATAAAAGAATTATATTTACAAGTAGAGCATGTTTTCCGGGATCGAATTCTTCAAATGAGAAATAAATATCTTCAATTGATTCTAAAATTTGCTCCTGGCCTTCGATTTCGTCCGCAAGTGATTTCCTTTCGTGTTGAGGTTCGATTTTTGTTGCTGGCACTCTCTCTTCTGGGACCTCAACGCCGACGGGAGTCGTCGGCGAGGATTTCGTCTGCGGGCTCTAAGGCCCAAATCCAAATCAAATATTTAAATAATTAAAAAATTATTTATTTATTTATTAAAGAATACCTGTTTGTTGATAAAGTCAAAAAACTTTTGCTTCAGATCATCCATTTTTATATTTTATCTAATAAATGGATGCGAAAAAGCATTTTCTTCACTCACTATGTGTCACTATAATTATTTTTAAGAGGAAAAATCACACAATTCAAACAAGGTCAACTAATGTCAAAAAATATTTATCGGATTCATAATTTGATTGTCAATTGACATTTGGAGTTGCTTGAACACGTTGATTTCTAAATAGAGTATCTGACTGTTTTGAGAAGAGTATATCATCTTAATCAGATCTTAATAAGAAGGGAAATCGCCTAGAGAGACATTCTTCTGATACTTCAAATCACGACTTGGCTATTTTCCATTATTTTTTGTCCAAGGGGGTTTGGCCAATAACGTTTGCTGATTGCGTGCGCCTCTCCTTTGGCGCCAGATATAAATTTCGGATAATTACATGTTTTCTTTCTAAAAAAATGTATCCAAGATCGGCGGAAATTCTGGTGACCTTGAAAAACCAGCGTGTGGAACGTCGATAAATAAATATGAAAAATACACAATTAGGGGCTAAATTTTGTATGCATGTTGTGTTATTAGACAGGGCCGTAACGAGGGCGTGGCAAAACAGGCGCCCGCCACGGGCGCAACTGGGCTGGGGGCGCAAAACAAAGGGGACCGACCTAGTTTTTTATCAAAAGTGCAGATCGATCGTATTAGATTAAAAAATGGAGTTGATCTGCAGTTGAGTCGTGTGCGCACCTTCATTGAACTTAATGCACATATCTCCATCGACTATTTTTTTTTTTTTTATTTTTTATTTTTTTAATCTCCATCGACTAAAAATTGACCATCTGCGGTCAGCCTTAGGCTCGATCATATGTTAAATCCTGGTTAACTCAAACAGGCTTGAAACATGCTGTCATAATACAAAAGAACGACACTTAGTTGCCGCCTCCGAGCCAGGTCATTTTTGGCGCGCGCGCCAGCCTCCTCACCCCCTCACATGAGGAATAAAAAACAGTTAAGAATAAAAAAAAATGTACAGAAGGTGGATTTGAACTCGCGAAGTTTGGTTACGTGAGAATGGAAAAAATATAGACGAATTAACCACTTGAGCCACACATTACATAATTGATATAAGGGAAAATAAGCCATATGAGAAACATGAAATAAAAGAAGTATTAAAAAAATTTTAATATTCCACATATGATATGTCATTTTTCTTTACTTTTTATGCGGATTAATAATTTATAATTAAAATTTCTATAGCATGCCTAGTTTTCAAATAATTCAATGGACAAACGTCAGATTGTTTATGCCTTGATGTAATTAAACCAAAATCTCTATCTAACATATGATACATGTCAATAATTCTTGAATTCCCCCTGATTCCAGAGAACTAAAGCCCTTTTAATTATATGATCTAATTTGGGAGTTAATGGCGATCAAAGTTATGCCTATTTTCGACCTTAATGACATCCACACTCGCTATTCTATATTTTCCAAAAAGCTTATTTAGCATTGTCTGATTAAAACCAAATTTTTACCAGAGATTTATAATTAAAAAATGAGTTTTTTTTCTAAAGTTTCATTGAGATTGGTAAAGAAATAAATAAAATATTGACTATTTTGTAAATTGAGTTTTAGAATTGGGATCTCAGATTCAAGCCTAGACCGGGTTCACAGAGCGCTCTCTTTACCGATCCGGGATCCCGAATTCTAAAACTAAATTTACAAAATAGTCAATATTTTATTTATTTCTTTACCAATCTCAATGAAACTTGAGAAAAAAACTCATTTTTTGATTATAAATCTCTGGTAAAAATTTGGTTTTAATCAGACAATGCTAAATAAGCTTTTTTCGATAATATAGAATAGTGAGTGTTGATGACATTAAGGTCGAAAATAAGCTTAACTTTGATCGCCTATAACTCCCAAATTAGATCATATAATTAAAAGGGCTTTAGTTCTCTGGAATCAGGGGGAATTCAAGAATTAATTACATGTATCATATGTTAGATAGAGTTTTTGGTTTAATTACATCAAGGCATAAACAATCTGACGTTTGTGCATTGAATTATTTGAAAACTAGGCATGCTATATAAATTTTAATTATAAATTATTAATCCGCATAAAAAGTAAAGAAAAATGACATATCATATGTGGAATATTAAAATTTTTTTAATACTTCTTTTATTTCATGTTTCTCATATGGCATACTTTTCCTTAATATAATTAATTGATATTGTGGCTCAAGTGTTTAATTCGTCTATATTTTTTTCCATTCTCACTTAACCAAACTTCGCGAGTTCAAATCTACCTCCTGCACTTTTTTTTTTTTTTAATCATATTATCAATTTCCTTTTATTTTTGATGCTAACTTATAATTTCATTTAACTGTCATTATAACGTGAGAAAGGATTTGTGGAATATAAATTTTGGTAACCCTATGTTTAGGGAATTTTGACAAATTTTTAAATAACTTTTATTTATAGGAAAGAACCGGAGTAAAACCAGCAATTGATGGACCCTCTCACATCATCTTTAATTGGCAAATATTTCGACTGGCATACGCCTAGTCATCATCAGTGCAAACAAATGATTTGGTGGAGGGCCCGTGTCAAACAATGGTTGAGGATTATTTGAAATTTTTTCGGAGAAGCAGGGTCAGACGCAAGTGCAAGCGAAGTTTCGCTTGCACTTGCGTCTGACCCCTGCTTCTCCGAAAAATTTTAAAATAATCCTCAACCATTGTTTGACACGGGCCCTCCACCAAATCATTTGTTTGCACTGATGATGACTAGGCGTAATGCCAGTCGAAATATTTGCCAATTAAAGATGATGTGAGAGGGTCCATCAATTGCTGGTTTTTATTCTCCGGTTCTTTCCTATACATCTTATCCAGCGAAAATCTTCCAATTACACTTTTATTTATTTTGGCTTGAAGGCCACAATTTTAACCAATTGCGCTGGCTAGAGTTGGAGAACGAATCTAGAGGAGCAAATGAGCAGGGTATTATCACAGAATAATAATAATAACAATGATCTGTGGCTTGAAACATGCTGTCTGAGCCTGAGAGATGATTTCAGCCACTCAGGGAGGTATTTCATGCTAAAATTTGACAGCGCCGATACTAGTCTAGAACAATGGATTTCAATTCCTCCCATAGAAGTTGCCATAGCCTGATAGGGAGAACAATAACTTTAAAAAGGAGGAACTTGGCCAAAAAAAAAGTTAGGAAACACTGGATTATGGGGGGGGGGGCGCAAGTTAGACACTTAAGTGTCATTTAAGTGGGAATTGCCACAGGCGCTTCATACCCTTGTTACGGCACTGATTAAAGACTAGGGGAGGAGGGAAATAAAATTGCAAAATTGAAATAAAAGTTTCATTAAAATACACTTTCTCTAGATTTTTTGACATATGAATGAAATTATAAGTTAAAAATCTGGTGTGACAGGTCGCTCAGCACACAACTTCCTGTTATCTCCGGTACTTGTCACACCACACATTACCATTACCATATACATTTTAAAGAACATCTAAAAAAATAATTGATTTATGAATTTTAATCAAAATCGTTGGAGCGATTTTTGAGAAAATAAAAAAAACTGAAAAAGCGCATCAGTAAAGTACTAGTACTCTTTAGTCGATTTTGTTGAAAAGCTTCGTGTCACGTCCCATAGGGGTGCCTGACTTAAATATAAAATTTCAACCTCCTAGCTCTTTTCATTCTTGAGATATTTTCTTCACAGACATATATATACGTCCGTCTGCCCTACGCATAAAAATGACGGCCTGAACTAAAGGTCGTAGAAAAATAATAATTACATATACGTATTCAGAAAAAAAAACTGGCTCAGAGAAAAATCTGTTTTGGCCTCTAACACTTGCGGTTAATGAATAATTAACCGTTAAAATAAGAAAAATGCCGCAGATTAAAATCCACCCTTTGGATTTACTACTGTAAATTCTTTCCTACTTTTTTTATGCTCTAAAAGAATAAGATTATTAAAATTTTAAAATACGAAAATTATTTGCAACGAACAGAATTATAGATTACAGTAACCAACGAAAAATGCCTTAGAACTTAGAACTAGGTGATGCAGGTTCGATTCCCTCCTGGAGCGACTTTATAAATAAAAGAATAATTAAATATTATAACATTTGTATTTTATTCATTAATTTTTTACATTTTTTATAGCCACCGAAGTTGGTTGTGTTAAATTTAATAAATATCAATGAGATAAAAAAAAAATCAAATATTTTAAAATCACATTTAATAATTTTATGAGAAGAA
This sequence comes from Euborellia annulipes, assembly GCA_023213315.1. Taxonomy (NCBI): domain Eukaryota; kingdom Metazoa; phylum Arthropoda; class Insecta; order Dermaptera; family Anisolabididae; genus Euborellia; species Euborellia annulipes. The sequence goes on from JAKCPI010030973.1 coordinate 10,274, forward strand.
TGAATATAATATATACATATTATGAATGAATATTATATATACATTATAATATATATATCCATTTTGTTTCTGCTAAACACTTTATAATGATCAAATGCAAGAAAAGTGTCGTTAAAATATTTGGCCTCTGATTTACAGGAAATGCACAATATATTTAACCAACATGGTGGTAGCGGAGGGTTAAGAAAATTAATTCTTACGCCTTCTTGTGTCAGCTTGAAAAGTGTTTTTTTTTTCATTTGTTATGTGTTAGTGAAGAGTATAATCGTAAATTACGCCACATAACTGTATTCGTCGGAAGAATTGGGAGTGCGAGCTATATATTGTTTATCAATTAGAGCCTCGATACATTTTTTAATCATGCTGATGGACGGAGCAAATGAAACTTTAGACTGCGAGAGCACCTAAAAAACAAAAAAAAAAAAATAAAGTGAATGGAAAATAATGGAAATTAATTTCGGTTTACCTCTTGAATAAGTGCATTATGCCTAAGTAACTTTCGGCTTTTCATAATTCGGACGATTGCCGCATGTAAATAGAGTTTTCGATCTTCATCAACTAGTCCGAGGGTATGTTCAACTTCCTGAGGAGAATCCCGTTGCAAAGCTCCGCTAATTTTTAATTTCGTTCTTTTATTTGAATAATCCATGTTAAGAGATAAAACAGTTTCGGGTTTAATTGTCTTAAAAAAAAAAAAGAAATCTTATGAAAATACCATCAATATAATAGATAGTTACATAAATAAAAAAATCTTTAATGACTTACAGATGTGTTTGATGTGAGTAATTTACAATCGACCAAACTTGTAACATGTTTATTGAACTGTTCTGGATTCAATTGTAAGGAATCCTGGAGTTCTTGGCTTGTAAACGAGTCAGTTTTCTCAAAAAGGAGTAAAATCGCCATTTGGAAAGTTTGCATCGTTATTAAATAGGGTTTCTTCAGGTACGTAAGTTTTAATTCGCCTAAAAATGACATACGAATAAATTAAATTAAATTATATTTAGACTTTTACGATTGTTATTATTATAAATAAAATATATTTTGATATTCATCGTATATGTATTCAAAATAAAAAAAATCTGGTGTAATGGCACAGCACACACTTCTCTTTTCTTCTACTAATTGAAAGTTTTTTTTATTTCATTTAAGGTCTTTTTCGGCAGACCCCGCCTCTATTAATTTCAATTGGATTGGTTGGTAACCAGAACCCGCGACCCTTAGTACAAATGACCAGCACGCTAGCCACTACACCAAGGCCCGAGGGCGTAATTGAAAGTTGTGTAAAATTTATAAACATGGGAAAATATTTATGTTTTGTTACCATTTCTTCCATCATACCTATGAAGTACAAGAGTAAAGTGTGCTTCAAACAATTTTGATGGCAAAATGAGAATATACATTTTAAAGAGCATCTAAAAAATAATTGATTTTTTAATTTTAATCAAAATCGTTGGAGCGAATTTTGAGAAAATCGAAAACAACTGAAAAAGTGCATTAGTAAAGTACTAATACTTTTTGGCCGATTTTGTTCAAAAGCTTCAGGCCACGTGCCAAGGGGATACCTAACTAATGTATAAAATTTCAACTCGCTAGCTCTCTTCGTTCTTGAGATATTTTATTCACAGACAGACAGACAGACACCCTGTCGCGGGACTCACTTTTTTGAACTCAGGGGTCCGCAAAAAGTATATCCATCAAAATTTCAACATCGAATTTTTGACATGAATCCAATACCCTCTCTTTATGTATATACAAACAGTATATAGGTAAGAGAAAGTAAAAAGATTATATAAAATTTCACAACTAATTTTGCAGCCATTATCAGGTGATTTGACATTTGAAAAGTAAACACTATTAAAGAAAAAAAAAAACAGGAAGTGTTTACTTATCAAAGAGACCTTTAATACCAAAATTAGTCTATTTTATATTATTATTTCTTTTCTAAATACTAAAATGTGACATAAGGATAAACTAGAGAAAGTATAAATGCTCACCTTGGCACAAATGGTGTAACCAAGTCAACTTTCTCCCACTAAATTGTTCATGATAAAAATTTTCAAACTAAATAATATAAAAAATGTTATTATTATTTTGGTATATTTTGTATCAATTCATTTTCTATAGAAATAATTACCCATTGAACAGATCTTTCAAGTTCTTGAGGTACAGCAAAAGATGTTAAAGCAGTTTGTCCAAGAGGCCAAGCCCCTGCCTAAAAATTGAATTATTAAAGAGATATAATTATAATTAGATAAAAAGCCTATATTTTGGATATTTACTTGCAAAACATAAATAGAAAAATTAATTCCAAGTTCTACATTTCGATCTCTCACATAATTATTAAATTTATTATTTAAATCCGACGAAAGAGACACATCAGTAAACATTCGATGCAATTTATTCGTGAATTCGTAACCACAGGCTTGCTAAAAACAAACGAAAATGCCAAATATAAAATCCTTGGAAACAATTGTCGTCGGGCATCACATAGAGAGAATAAAAAAGCCAAAATTATTATAAAAAATAAACGAACTAACTTTAAGTCTATTAATCATTGCTTCTTCTGCGTCCATTGACTGACTTTGTTGATGAATAAGTCTTTTGGCCAACATTCTTGCATAAAACTTTTGAAAGACATCTTTGTCATCGATATATTTAAAAATTGTTATTGATTGTGAAAGTTTCTCTTCTATTTCACTTTCCGAAACTCCTTTTGAAGATTTTTTAAGAAGACTATCGCAATATTTTGCCAGCTGCAAGGAATAACAAAAAAACATTTTAGCCAGTCACTTCTATGGGATTGAATTGTGCCCATAATTATGAAATTGGTCTAACTTGTAAGTCATATATATTTATTGTTTCGAAATATTAAGTGATTTGCATTTGAATAAATTAAAAAATATTTTTACATTATGCGACATTTTCAAATTCAAATTATTACTACGTTACTCCCTGGTCTATGTACTATATGTGTACTTAATTTCAAATAGATTCATTGGAAATTGTGGATTTCTATAGAACATATACATACATACATACATTTTTCCCATTTCATTTTTATATATATAGATAATTTAGAATGCAAAGTTCCGATGGCTACCGAGGGACGTTCCACACGCTGATTGCCCGGAGTCACCAATCCCGAGCTTTCGCCGCACTTGGCATTGCTCAACCGCAACGATTTTGGTGACTGTTGCTTTTCTCCGTTGCCAGCCACTCCTCCTCCCCCCCCCCCCGACCTTATACTTGAAAAACAAATGAACCAATACTTTCTATCTATATATACGTATATACATGTAAAAAGAATTTTCTTAAAAATTTTCAACTAAAAAGAATTTGACAAAAAAAGAAAAAAATATTTATTTGGAACGAATTATTATCTTAGTTCCTCGAATTGTCGAGTTTCAAACAGCCCAGCAAAAGAGTGAAACCGAATAACCGAACTATTCGAGATATTCTCAAAGTATATTTCGCTTTTCTTAATGTACAGGGAGGGACAATATTAAGTCCCACCCATGCGCTTTCTACTTGTGATTATTTAATTGTTTTTATAAAGATTTGAATCATGAAAGTTTCCATTAAAAAATATATATTTTTTTAAAAACAATGAAATAATCACAAGTAGAAAACGCATGGGTGGGACTTAATATTGTCTCTCACTGTACAAGAAAGTTCACTTTAAAATATTTACCAATTCTGGAGAGCGGCATGGGGTTTTAGGATTTGTTTTATGATTAATAACCGAACTGCAAGCTTTATCAAGAGCTCCCATAAAAGATTGGTCGCCATTGAACACTTCTTGAATCATTTGTTTATATTTGGTGTGAACGGCGAGCATGCTTTCCACAAATTGAGTATGTGCTGTGTCTTTAGAATCCGCAGGCCCTGATGAAGGCCCGGACAGATTTGGTAGAGCCGTCAAGCCCCGCGAAGTCACGTGATTAAGAACTTCTTGAACAACTGGTGGGAGGCCATCGGGTACAGATTTTACAAGGCTGTAGAGTAAAGAAAGTTCGCGACTGCGTTCTTGAGCTACCATCGTTCGACATTCGCCGTGTAAAAAGGCTAAATGTTCAGACACCATATGAAGTTCACAGCGTGCACGAACTTTGTCATAAGAGCTGAAATTAAATAAATGTTTAGAGTTAGAATCAAAAAGAAAAAAATCAATATATTCTTTTCTGTTCTCCCCTATTCCTGCACTTCATCCTGTCCTTTTTTGTATCTGTCGTCGTTCTCCCAATCGGTTGCGTCCAAACTCAAAACTCTGTTTCAATGTTATAACGGCTTCAGGGGTTAAGAGCAGCCGGAAGATCTTTTGCGAGCAATTAAGGCAGATCTTTTGGTTTGAGTTCCTGCTTTTTGGTAGCTGGATCATTTTTCTCATCCTCGGCGTAGAACGCAAGTGTACCTATCATTTTATTTTTTTCAGCGACATCAATTGGATAGTCAAATGTAGCAGAAATGGATGAAGTTTGATTAAGATATTTTCAAGAGATGCTTAGATATTTTTTTAATAATAAAGGCAGATCTTTTGGTTTGAGTTCCAGCTTTTTGGTATGTGGATCATTTTCCTTAAATGTTACTGCGAATCATGATTTACAGAAGTCAATGAAATCGATGCATCAATAAATGATGTTAATTTTATAAAAGAAATTAAACAAATTTCAAGACAATGATGAAAGTATACTGGTATCGTAAGGAGGGTAGATGATGCACGGCCAAGAGAATAACAAATTATTTAAATTCTTTTGGACGACGTTTCAGTCGGCATTCGCGTCCTTCTTCGGGACCAAAGGTTGTCAAATGTGTGTTTTTTGACAACCTTTGGTCTTGAAGAAAGGCGCGTCAAAAAGAATTTAAATAATTTTTTATTCTCTTGGCTGCGCATCTATCTTCCTTACGATTAATATATAACAGCCATTTACACTTTTATTAAGAATCTCTGGAATCTTACCTTAGTCAAACTTCCACCTATCAAAAAGAGAAACTCAAACCAAAAGATCTGCCTTTATTTATTTCTTTGTTTTTATTCGATTTAAGATCTTTTTCGGCATCCGAGGCCATTTATAACCCCGTCGCCTTCATTGCTTGCAATAGATATTCCGGCTGATTTATTTATATTAACACTTTTTTTTTTTATTTATTTACCCGTTTAAGCCATAGGCCATTGGGTTAAAACTGGATATAAAAATACAAAATTCATATAAAAATACTTATAAACAAAACAATATGAATACAAAAGTAATACTAAACCAAAACAAGATTATAAATACAATACAAAAACAAAGCAATAAGAATACAATACCAAAACAATATAAATACAATATTAAGACAATAAAAGTGATTGAATATTTGTTATAGCTGTAGTATTATGTTCAAGATGATAAGGAATAAATCCCAAAGAAGAATGCAGCCAAATTTATTTCATTTAATTTTAATAAAAATTCTTAATCACTTGCTGACGTTTCGGTTCGGGTTTGAATCATAACAATAAAAGTTGAAACAATAAAAGTGCAATAAAAATACAAAAGCAAAACAATAAAAATACAAAAGCAAAACAATAAAAATACAATAACAAAACAATAAAAATACAATAACAAAGCAATAAGAATACAATAACAAAGCAATATTAACACTTGAGGTCATTATAACATTGAAAAAATTTAACATTGACACAGAGTTTTTGAGTTTGGACGTAACCGATTGGGAGAACTACGACAGCTACAAAAAGGACATAAGATAATTGCTTCTTTATGAGTAGTAAACTAACTTCATTTTTTTGGACCACCCTGATATATATATATATATATATATTATATCATTATATATTAAATAATGATTGTAATGATAGAGATAATACCTAAAATGAAGATATTTGGTGCTACGAAGACACTCTTCATCCAATCGATGGCTTATGCGCTCCATATACTGACTAACATTACATTCCTGAAGGAGCCTTGATGCTTCAAGCTTATAGTAATCGCCGCTTGCTTTGAGAAACGGTTCTTCAAATATCTCTTGGTAGAGCTGTAAATCAAGAGGAATTCATTTAATAAAGGTAAATAAATTGCCAAAATATCCGATCTCTGTAAACAAAGCAACCCCCACTGCTCTCGTGGGATCTAGAATCTATTTCGGGAACAGAGATCTTTTCTCTAAATGAAATTCGACGGGGTTTCCCATTTGCCAGGGGGCTGCGCCCCTGGACCCCCTTGCTTTTCTCTCCTTCGGCGTGCAAATGGATTAAATGTATTCTTGCTCACTGTTGGAAATTTTGCAATTGCTCGCCGAAGGCAAAATTTTAAAGTTTTAAATTTTCCCCTCTGACCTAAAGTTTTAAATTTCCCTCACTGACTCAACTTCTTCTGTCTCTGGCCAATCAACGAGAGAGTGAGGTAAACGGAACATAACAGGAACATAACGGAAGTCAGTGGCTAGCGCTTTATATTATATGATGATGTATGATGATGATTTGTTAATTTTCTAATTAGTCTACATTAGTGTATATATACATTGACTACGCATAAATAATAATAATTGCTCCACTGTCTGCGGTTAACATATAACGTCTTTTCCTTGGTCTTATATAATAAATTTCTATAGTATTTAGGATTTTGTAATATAGAGCAGAAAATTATAAATTGAATTTAAAGTTATTGGCCTGAAAAAAAGGAATGTTAATTAAAATATAGTCAATTTAGGATTTAATTTTCACAAAGAGTCAACCAAAATTAAGAACTTTTGAGTTGTGTCATTATTGAATTTAATAGGCCAGATATTTATAAAAGAATACAAAATTTGTTTGATTCACATATTACGCAATAAGATTTAAACATTTAATGAGACAAACCTCCAAATTATTTTTCTTTTTATACTCTTGAACAAGTACAAATGACGATATGACTCCACGGATTATTGCAGGAGGAAAATGACCAGATTCGCCAATTCGATCTTGATGGATTCCTTCTAACAACTGTCGGACCAGAGACTTCTGAAGGGGAGTTATCATTCTAACTTTCCAAATTTCAAGACCTGTGAAAAAGAAGATAAATATATAAAACACAAATAACATAAATTCATCGCTGACCCAAGAGATTATTAATTCAAAGAAAGAGAAGATACCTGAATGTCTAACCAAATGCATTGATATACTCGCAAATAGTTAGAAACCAATGGAAAGTAAAAACAAAATAAAGCTTCAGCAAAACTCGCATTTTTTAATTTTTTCATATGTTGGGAGTCTGCTATTAGAGAGGAAGAACTTTTTACAAAGTAGACCCTATTTATAATAAAAAAAATACTATATGATTTCGAAGTGTGTCAATAATAATGAATAATTGAAAATTAATAAAGTCTCGAGAAAAATATATATAGTAACATTTTGAATGATGAAAATAATACAGCTTTTACAGCTTATTTTTGTATTTTATGCCATATAGATTTTAGACGATAGTCAATATTTAAAATACCATATATATATTGGGGTCCAGGATACCATTGGTATCCAAATGATTTAAATATTCATCGGACTGCCTGGGATCCGAACCCGCATCCCTTGGCTTAGGATTATAAATAAAGACTTGTCTAAGCTGTCAGCGAGGGGGACTTGGTATATTTTGAGTTAGCTTTTTGATACCCTGGTGTAACAAGATCATTGAAAAAGGTGGACGGGATTTCGAAGAGTAATAAAAACCGTAATACAAATGGTAGAATATTTATTTATACATCAAAAGACACAGAAAATCTTAAACTTTTTTATGCACTCTAAAAAGTTTCGATGTGTGCTCCCCGTCGCACGTCAGACATCTAGCCGATAATCAATCTCCCGCCGTGTTTTGAAGCATTGCAGGAGTCACAGTTGCAATGGCTGCGTAAATTCTTTCTTTCAGATGCTGAAGATCACGATTTTTTTCCGCATAAACGATGTTCTTAACGTAGTCCCAAAAGAAAAAATCCAAAGGCGTCAAATTAGGACTTCTAGGCAGCCACAAAACAGGACCATTCCCTTTGGGAGGCCGCCTACAAGTCCTGATTTGACGCCTTTGGATTTTTTCTTTTGGCAACTGTGACTCCTCCAATGCTTCAAAACACATGGCTGGAGATTGATTATCGGCTAGATGTCTGTCGTGCGACGGGGGGAAGCACACATCGAAACTTTTTAGAGTACATAAAAAAGTTTAAGATTTTCTGTGTCTTTTGATGTATAAATAAATATTCTACCATTTGTATTACGGTTTTTACCAGTTATTACTCTTCGAAATCCCGTCCACCTTTTTCGATGGTTCTGTATAAGAGTGAGTGTGAGTTTTCAACAATCTATATATATATATATATATATATATAATTCACTAATGTCCGTCTGTCTGTCACGCTCTATTTAGGCAACTTCCCGTTGGAATTTTGAAATGAAATTTTTTATACATAAATAGGACCTTCTCGGGATTACAGGAAAATTATTTTCATCCCGAAATTCCCATAACTTTTTGAGTTATTAATTTTTAAAGTTACGATTGAAGTCAATTAAAATTAATTTAAATAACTAAATCTGAAATTGAAAAATAATAAAAATTGTTATATAATTAAATTTTTGTTTTTTTCCTTATAGTGTAAATGTAACAAGCACTATCATTTGCAAATCGTACGCTTCAAAGGAATAATTAAGAAATCTTAAAAAAAATTAGGTGTTGGCTGTGTCTTCTACACAGCCGGTGGCTTTTTAACGTGACAACGTCTTTTGCTTGACTTCAAAAAATTTTTTTTTCTCTTACCTATATTGAAATATAAAGAGAGAAAATATTGTTTTTTTTTTTTACTAGTAATTTGTTTTCATAAATAAACATGTTCAAACATTTTCATTGAAACAATATATGACAGGTGTGGCTTTTTTTTATCCATTAAGGGCGACTTATGCTTAAAAAATGAGGTTTTTCGAGAAAAAAACTAATTTTGGAGTTAATTACTCGGGATTTTTTTATTTATTCTATTAGAGGATTTTTTTCTGCACCAAATGACATCTCATTTAGTCTGATCTGATTAGCCGTTCTGAATCTACAGGGGTTTAAATTTTCGAAAAACGAAATCCCGCCGAGTGCTCTCATGCGGTAAAATGACCTCATATCAAAAAAAAAAAACACCCCGGGGTATTGAACCACTCTTTCTAAAACTATATTTAGATTTAATATAGCTTTTATGGTCAAGTCCCTATGCGTTGCACAAGTAGGGCTATTTTTCGATATTTTTTTGCCTAAAAAATGAGGTTTTTCGAGAAAAAAACTAATTTTGGAGTTAATTACTCGGGATTTTTTTATTTATTCAATTAGAGGTTACCTTTCTGCACCAAATGACATCTCATTTAATCAGATCTGATTAGCCGTTCGGAATCTACAGGGGTTTAAAATATCAAATTAGAATTTACCGCAGCGCGGTAAAATAAAATGATAGGAAAAAAATAAATGGTGAAATCTTCAGCTGAAAACTCATTCTTTCTAACCGTATATTCCCCATAATTATACCTCTTAAGACAGAGGAGTTATTCAAGCTGATAAACTTTTTCGTGCATGCCCCTCTAACATGATTTGTAAGACGTTGTCACGTCAAAACATCTTTTTCTTTTAGAGAATAGGGATGGGGCGCGGATTGGATAGACAGACAGACAGACAGACAGACCCTCCGCCATCATATATTCAATATATAGATTTTTTTAAAAATAAAATAGTGATATTTTTGTATTATTAATTGCCTGAAACGAGTTGATTGAAAAATTGTGGCACTTGATTAAGAAAAGGCGAGGATCCTCTGCAGGCGGGCCCGAGCCAGCCTGCGGGGGTTTCAGGAGGGAGTTCTCCTCTATAAATTAAATTATCAATAGTTTATTTTGCAATAAATAAAAGGATATTTTCTTACCTAGTTCGCCAATTTCCATTTGCTCTTGAGAATCAGGTGCAAGATTACCATAAATAATTTCAGCTTCTGATAACTTTTGTTTCTTTATATGTTGTTGATTTAAGTATCTAAAAAATGATTGTTGAAATGAATAAAAAAAAAATTAGATAATGGACATAGGAGAAAACACTTGTAGATCGGATACCTCTTCAATGCTTTTGACAATTAAATTGGGTAAGGAATGGGAGAGTCTGTGACCACCCTGGACATTCCAGGCAAGAAGTCTGAGAGGATCCAAATTACCAGAACAAGACTGAAAAGGGGGGGGGGGGGAACACATTTTAAAGTGTGGGGAATATGAAGATTTATCTTAAAGATAATAAATAATGTCTCCTTAAAATTTTAAACAAGTTTATGCAACCAGATCTAAAATAAAAAATTAGGACAGCATATGTGAGTAATCCATTATGTGTGACCAGAATTAGAGACAAAATGAAAGATAGATTAAGAAGTTTATTAAAAGGTTCAATTTTTCTTGGTATTATTGACTTGTTTATATAATTAAATCCGTCAATAAGACCACCGGGTCTGAGTATGAAGGAAAATTAGCAAATGTTATTCCAAAAAATCCGTTTTCCAAGTGAGCTCTCTTTTCCATGTCGAAAAATATAATAAACTTACAAATAAAGTCTATGCAAATAATTAATTCCTTCACTATATTGCGTCCAGGCTAGAAAATAAGATTTTAATAAATTTGTTTCGCCGTCCTCTTTAACTTGGTTTAAAAGTTTTTTTACATGTTCATCAAGAAACATTTTTGTTTCTAAATATAATTTATCAGCAAGTGGCTCTGGATAAGCCACGCATAGAGAGTAAACATCACTGAAATAAAACAAATTATTTTGTTTTTTATTAAAAAAAAAAAGAATTAATTAATTAAAAGCCTAACGCGACATGCCTGAATCGGTCATTCCAAGTTGCTCGAGGTACATTTGCCAGAGTTATCACTCCTTTAACTGTTTCTTGCAAAACGTCCCAAGTTTCATTAAAATTCACTCTTTTTAGGCTTCAGAGACATGTTTGGGATGTTAATTTCGTAAATGATAGTTGAAAAACTAGAATTGGAAAAATATTAAATGTGCAGCGTGTATTTGGCAATCAAAATTTGTCAAACTATAAATAGCAGCTGTATTATACTCCATAATGATGCAGCTAAAATAGTTATAATCATATATAATATCAAATATTAAAAATAAAATTTATTTATTTTGGAATATAAATAAGGTAAACATTTAAAATAAGGAAAATATCAAATGGGAAAATCCTTAAAATCTCACCTTAATCCATTCAATAACAAAGAAACTCAAAACGAAATTATTGTAATGAATTAAAAATACCATGTATAATAAAAAAATATGAAAAACTTGGAGCAATTTGGAAAATATAAAAATAAATTAAATGAGACGAACCTTATTTAAAGTTCCATTTCATTTCTTCACTGATTGGTTCCAATTTGCTGTCTGATACTTTCATCCATAGATTATGACGTTCACTTCACTTCTATCCTATATCAGTCCTATATATATATATTTTTCGACGAAATGGGAACGAACGCTGCGCCTCTGTATGCTCGCGCTAGAATTAGCTCCGGGGCGGATTTTTTTATTTATATAAATACGATTTATTAATAAATAAATAAATCTTTATATATATAAAGTGCTTATTAGTCCTCGCGAAACTTCCGAAGCTCATTGAATGTAATTTAATTTCAATGTGATTTAAGTATTTAGAACAGAAAAGGCCTATTTAAGGCGGAATAGGAGCGAAGGTGTTACGCATGTTTTTCCCGATAAGAGGGCGTTGTGTGTCATAAAAAGTATGCCCAAAAAATCAAGTAATTCAAAAATTTGCCAAGAGATGTCAGAATGGTAGCTAATAATATTTAATGCATTTGGTTGATTTTCATTGATCTTTTAACAATATTAATACTTTATAAATGTTATTATATATTATGTACTTTTATAAAAGCATAAAAATATATAAATATAGGTCAGATATACGCTATTAGGGGATCGGCTGTTAGACTAGCCTGCCATCTATTGCAAGAATGCTGAACTAATTTGACAGTTGATTTTAAAATAAATCATCTAAGCTTATTTTAAAAATTTTTTAAATAATATGTTATTAATAATAACAATAAATTCATTTTTATATTAAAAAAAAATTAAAGATTATTGGGACAGAAGGTTTTTCTATATTGGCTTGATAACAAAAAAATTAATTTCCTTAATTTTTTTTATAAGTTATTAAAAAATTATATAACTCGATATCCCAATAATCTCTTGTGAACTTAATTCATTTAAAAAAAAAACCGCAATGTAAAATTCCTTATAATAGTCTAGTTTTTTTTTTTTTTTTTTTTAAGTACGTTTAGACTTTAATATGCTTCACATGGAAAAATTGTAACTTCAACAATTAATAACTCAAAAAGTCATAGGAATTCGGGAAAAAAAGAGTTTTGGTGTAATGTTTTAATTTGTATATCAACTACATGATAGAAAAAAAAATTCTTCATTTTTTTGCCAAGTCTTTTTGGCATCTTAGGCCATTTAGACTTTAAGCGATACTTCAATATTAATTATGATATTTTGGGTCCAAGCATATTTTATTTAAGCCATTTGGTATCCAAATGGCGAGGGAGGGAATTCCTGATGATTTTACATATTATTAATTCAAAAAATCCCCATAGATGGAGTTAATTAAGAAATATGTTTTTATAATGTTGGATCAACTCTCTTTCAACCGTATCTTAGTAACAATCAGGCATTCATGTAATGCGCGTATCTATTCAATATATCGGGTATTATGACATATGTCAAAGTGGTCAAAGTTTAAAAAAAATATTTTTTTAAGAACTACAATAATGAATAACACAATAAAAAATATAGAAGATTTTAAATATCTTTTAATAGAACCTTTTTATGGAGGCTCACATAAACAATTAATTGATTGTTTAATAAAGGGTAAACAATAAAACAATGATTATTTTATTTAATTTAAGAAATAATAAAATAGGTTATACATCTTTTTAAGGAATTTTTAATGAGAATAATTATGAATTAATTACTCTTTCTGCAAAGAAATGGCATTGGAGAGCAAGGACTTCTGCTTTGTATTTATCTCAAATTATTCCATTTCATGACTATAGGTAATGGTTATTGGCAAAAAATCGATTAAGGTGGGGGTCTCGGGGGGGATTTTGGGTTTTCGGGCAATTTTTTGGATCAAATTTTTTAATTAAAATTTAAAATATATTTAAATTTTTTTTTTAAAAAAAAAAAAATTTTTTAAAAAATAAATGTAAAGTGATGCACAATGTACAAAGAGTGTCAAAATTAAGTACCTGTTAAGTGCCACTCATGCGTTTTCGACATGTGATTATATCATTGTTTTTTATTCTAAATTTGAAAAAAGTTAAATGGAAATTATCTTAGTCCAAATCTTTAAAACTACCACTTAAGAATTGCATTCTCGTTTAGAAAAACAATAATATAATCACATGTGAAAACGCATGGGTGGTACATAATTTTAGTCCTCACTGTACTATGTAATAAAAAGGGGACCATAAATGTTTTGATCGAAAACGGGTCATATTTGTAAAGATGATAAAAAAAGGGATTTTTTAAAAATCGTTTAAGATCATTTTCGGCATCGGAGACCATTTAGTCCCCATCCCTATTTATTTCAATTGATTGGTATCCTATTCAATTGAAAAATTTTGTCGCCTGAGGCGGGATGCGAACTCACGACCCTTAGTGCAAATGGCCAACACGCCAAACCAAGGCCCGAGGGCGAAATTTTTGTTAATAAGACAAAAATCCTCATTGTACAGAATCAAAACAAACTTATACCCGTTCAGTGGCGTCATTTGGGGGGGCATTTCCCCCCCCCCCCCCCCCCAAGGGCTCTGATTTTTATAAAATTTTATATTATTCTAAATAAAATACTCCAAAATACATCTACGAGTATACAAATTGTACAAAATTAAACAATTAATTAAATTAAAAATGTTGTGGCCAAATTTGAGTACCCGTTTGTAAGTAAATTTTAAGAAAAAAAAATGTTTGCCCCCCCTAAGAAAAAGTTAAAATGACGCCACTGTACCCGTTTCAAAAAATTTAACAAAACAAATTTTAAATTATGAAAACAAAAATTTTTTTCTTAAACAATTAAAACAAAATTGTTTTATATTAATATATATTTTTCTCAATATCGACTAACAAAAAAATTTCAACGACGAGCTCGATTTTTTCGAAAACTTTTTGCAAATTTTATAAATGATATTTTTCCAGGGTTTTATTCGGCAGCAGTGTTTTGAATTTAGCAGAATTAATTGCCTTAAGGCCTGATTTATATAAAACAAAGAAAATAATTTATTTCCATGAAAATCAATTGGTTTATCCAAAGCAAGAAGAAAAGGAGAGGGATTTCCAATATGGATATAATCAAATATTAACTTGGTATTTTTTTTATTTTTATTTTATTTTATTTTATTTATAAATGTAAAAAAAAAAACACATAATACAGTCTAGTTGCAGATGTTGTAATTTTCAACTCCCTCTACAATCAAAATTCTTTTTTAAACACAATTAATAAATTTCTAAAGAAACAGCCTGATTATCGATGCAAAGATTTAAAGAATAAGATTCTTCCCAAGTGCCAAGTATTATACTTTCCATTGGAGTTCCCTTCGTTTGCGCCTCCGGCAAAAGCGAATCCGCAATTGCATCTTGTTTGGCCCCATCGATGGTAATTTCTCACTAAATGTCCATAGTAAATATATTTTCCTTTCTAATTATTTGTTTATTTTAGGGAATACGATAAAGATCCCGAAATGTTATTTCGAGTACTTTTTAAATTAAATAATATTAACGTAAATTTTAAAATATCGATACTAGGGGAGAGTTTTACAGATAATCCCCAAATATTTGAGGAGGCAAAAGAAGTTTTAAAAGAGCATATAAAATTTTGGGGATATATGAAAACGAAAGAAGAATACTATAAAGTTTTACAAGATGGAGATATTGTTATTTCCACGGCGAAACATGAATTTTATGGCGTTTCAATGTAAGGATTATATATTTTTTTTAATAAATTTTTTTGTATATAAAGAAGAAATTCAACTTTCAGGCTGGAAGCAACTTATTTCGGTTGCTTTCCACTTTGTCCCAATGATCTCGTCTATCCGGAGATCTACCCAGAAATGTGTTTATTTAAACATGAAGATGATCTTTTTAAAAAACTTTCTCATTTATGTAATAATCCAAATATTTTAAAAAGTCTGCATTCAAAATTTAAAATAGATTTTAATAAATTCGATTCAAAAAAATTAATTCCAGAATATAAGAAATTATTTGATATATAATTAAAAAAAAAATGTTTTAATGATTGTCCATGAACTGAATATCTGATAATAATAAAAGAGTTTTTGGAAGAGGCCTGGGCTGTGTTGATAAAATTGTCATGCATTGCCGATCGGTGTCCACATTAGTCCTAAAATAAACAAGTGTTGATTAAATTTCAAATCAGTTTTTGAAACAAATAAAAATTTTTATTTACTTACACACACACATATCCTGCAACGTTTGTTTGTATCACCTCTTCTTCTCCCGAAACTGCAAAACTCACAGCGAGAAGATGATGAAGTAAATTTGGGCCTGGTATAAAATAAAATAAAGTTTATTGCAGTGATTTTTATAAAGATAACAGATTACAGAAAATATTCCACACATTTGACTCCAAACTACTAAGGCATATAAAAGTATTTTTTATGCGTCTTTTTTTAATTATTTAAATTCGTGAAAATATTACATAAAAGAATGCTTTTTTTTATATTACAATTAATTAAAAAATATTTTTTTATATATACTATAGAGCCCTGCACGGGCCGATTTTTTTGGCCCGTACCGGCCCGTGTCCGTATTTTTTTTTCTTCCCGCCCGTACCCGGCCCGTAATTTTTTACCATCCTTCAGGCCCGCCCGAGCCCGCCCGGAATTTTTTCAAACCCTCCGCCCGAGATTTAGTGAATGAATGAAGGAATGTCTAGCAATTTTTAAATAAAATTTCATTCAGCACTAATATAATATTATATATATATTTCATATTTATTTAAAAAAAAAATTAACGGCCAAATAGTTCAGCACTCTTGCAAAAGATGGCAGGCTAGTTTTACCTACCATCCTGATCTGTTGGCAAATTTTGGTAATAGTTGGGCTTTTTGGCTAAATTTTTAAGACCCCTAACGCCAAAAAAAAGCTGCCTCCCGAAGCCCCTTAATTTGTTTGATCCAACCTCTCAGTGATTATTTATGACATCTTCAGAGAAATATTTTAATTTGTTAATATATTTACCTGGAGTGACAGCAACGAGTTTTGTTAAATTATCTTCTGCTTTCATTCCTAATGGCATACATGAATCGGGAAGTGAAGGTGCTCCTATCTTGAAAATTTTTATTTCTGAAAACCTTACATCAAAAGAATGTGGATAAAATGGAGTCCTTAAACCATAAAAATATTCCCTGACTCTAGCATCTCTCGCTTCCGCTCTTATGCTTTGGCTTCTTTCCACCACCTTAAAAATAAAAAATTCTTTTAATAAGAGCAAACGTTTAAATAGAAACAAAATACTTACACCTCCATTTTTTGGTAAAAATACTACACGAACGAATGATGGCATGTCTCGAACAAGTTCATTATAAAGCCTCTCTTGGTCTAATACGAGTATAATATCAACTTCAAAGGCTTGTCCGATATGGATTAAATGCTTATACCCTTCTCCTTTAACCCATCCGCAAGTGTTTATAATCACACCTGAAGCTTTAGCTTTTCGGTCAGCTTGCATTCGTTCTGAGATCACCTCAGAGAGCCGAGTCACTAAAATATTATATAGAGTTTGATTGGCCTCCACAGATTTATGCCCATAATGATAGACAAGCGGCGCTTGTTGGGAAAAACCTTCCTCCACGGATGCCGGTCTTTCAACTAAAAGAGCACCTGAAAAATAAATGTGAAATTTGATTAGCTGAGTAGATCTAGGAGTAACTTAAGAAGAAAAGAGTAAATCGACAAACTAAAAACTACTGAGAGTACTAGCAGTTGGAATATTTTTTTTTTATACAGTACTAAGTAAAGACAACTAGCCAAGATATTTAATTAAAAACTTAACAATAAATACAAGCATAAAGTTGGAGTATCACCATAATAATCTCGATTAGGATCATAATTATTATTGATTATTATAGGGCGCTTCAGCTGCCAGGGCCATTCGCCTAGGATCATAACAAAAACAACAATATGCCTACTTATTTAAATTGATTGGTAGCCAATTCAATTAAACAGCTGAATGACTATCTCGTTGCCCTTGTAAGGGCAAATATTGAGCTTCGAGAGCAATATATTTAAATCACAAAAAAAAGACGTTACACTATTTTATTATAAATTTTATATATACAAAATCAGCACTTGAGGTTGTTTTTATATAAAAAAGTAATTGAAGATCTTGTTATAGTTATAATATTTTGCCAAAGTTAAGGAATATTCAATAGCAAGTGATTAGAAATTTTTATTAAATTAAATGAAATAAAATTTGGCTGCATTCTTCTTGGAAAAATATTCCTTCTTACTTTTGGCATAAAAAATTTATTGTAATTTTGAGATTTTTTTATTGATTTTATATGTAAAGGTAAAATTTTTTCTAAATATTCAATATTTCTTTTCATTTCATAATTTCTATCACCGAAGATGGACCAATACCTATATATATATAAATATACCCGAGAAAACTTATCTTCGCATATATATATATATATATATATATATATTCAATTTGAATTGATTAGAATCTCGTCTGAATCAGCATATGATATATATATATAGTTGCTTTGATCTTTTCTTCATACCTTACTATCACAACTTTTTATTCTATTTTATATAAAAAGTAATTGAAGATATTGCTATACTATTATAAATATATATAATAAATAAATATTTTAAATATAATATAAGAAAAAAAAACTCACCAAGTGTCCCAGGGACGGAAATTTGTCCCTGACCAACGTCCAGATCGACATAAATGGGTCTTCTTCCCATTCTAACAGCATAATTGAGAAGGATTTTGGTCAAAGTGGATTTGCCAACATCTGTAGGCCCCACTATCATGGTCACAGGCCCTCGCGTATCATTCTGCTCAGAAACTTTTCGAATTTTCTCTAAAGCCGCATGGGCATTCAGATACATAACCTATAAATATTAAAGTATATATGTATAAATATATATAAATATAAATTTTGATTTTTAATAAAGGATATCTTTATGATAATTACCATAGGAGTTTCTCTTGCCATATAACTGACATCGGTAGATCCTTTTAAATGAATAGTGCATCCATGCCATGTAAAAATTGCAATTTTCGACCCTGATGTGAATACATAATTTTTACCTTTTACAAGTTCAGTGCCAAAGATCTCAGCCATACCAGCTTTCACCTATATTATAATTAATAATAGGTATTAATAAATTAAGTTAATAAAAAATAATATAATAAATAATACCTCTAAGGTGACTTTTTCATTTTTTCCTTCCACTTCAAATCTCAATTCACAATCTGGATCCAATTTAAACTCTTGGACATATTCCTTATCGCGTTCTTCAGTCATTTTTATTATAATTTATAAAATATTATATTGATTATCTTAAATTAACATTATCTTAAAAGAGATTTACTGTTCAATAAAAAAAAAACAGAAAACTATGGATGTCAAGTTGTGAAAATCAAATCATCATGAACATAGGCATGCATAAATGACGACATAGGTTGGTCATAGAAGTCGATAGATAGATAGTCAATTTGCGCGTTAAAAAGCGAAACCTTATTTGAGCGCAGAGGCAGCGCCTCTAACAAAATTTCAAGAAAACACTATTCACATGCGCACGTAATTTGAACGAGATTTCTTTTTTTTTAAACTCTCACACTTTTTTCCGATTGGGGGTCCAGGCATTCTTATTTAAGCCATTTTGTATTCAAATGGCTTAACAAGATTTAATTTTTATATTAATTTAAAATACTCTCATTAATATAATAGGCCAGAACGTCCCCTCGCTCCACCCGTGGCCGAATCATTAGAAATGTTGACAAATGTCAATATTGATAACATAAAAGGCAGGGAGAATGGGATGGAGGTAGTCCAATGAATTTCTTTAAATCATTTGGATACCAAATGGTTCAATAAATAAATGTGCCTGGGCCCCATATATATCGTATTAGTATAATGAGTTCTGTATTATTATGATTCAGATTTCTTTTATAAAGTATTTGACTAATACAAGCCATCGATTCTTTCTACTTGATAAATAAATAGCCTAATAATAAATTTCTTTACCGTTGCACTCGGTCTTTTGATAAGGTATAAACAAAAGAAGGCAATGAACTCGGATCCATAATTTATTTCATGCCTATATTAGCTATCATGGGCGTAACTAGGGAATTTGGCTGGGGGGAGGGGGCATCCTCCAGGTGGCCCGGAAGGCACCATATTGTAATCTTTCCCTCCACCGATATTTCGTCCTTCTATCGAAATAAGGGCTTTTGTTCAGATTTTTCTCTTTTGAACTTTTTTAGAATCAAGGTTAAATTTTTTGTTCTCTGAGTCTGCAATAATTGCTATCTCATCTGAGAATGTTATGAAATGGATCCTTGAAGTCTCTATTGATTTCTTCAACAAACAGGAAGTTAGTTAAATTTTTATTTTTAAAATAAACTTATTAAAAATAGCTGAATTCCGGATATAAATAATGAATCAATGCCTGATGATAGGATCAAAACGTCATTAAAGGCTTTTCCATTTACAGTATTTAATATTTTATTTTCAACTTTACTAAATCCCTCTCTATCTTATATTTTATCAAAGATTGATTTAAGTGGAAAGTAGGAGAGGGGGGGGATATAAGAGAACCCCCTCCCCCCCGATCCTAAGTATACCGCGATACACGTTCTTTTCACCGGGTTTGAATGTTTGAGTGATAATTGAATATTTATTAATTCAAATAGCCGACAAACCGCCGGAAGTCGAACCACGGACCCACCGATATGTAAACTTACTCAGTGCCCCTGTTCATAGGCGCCGGAACTGGGGGGGGGCAAGGGTACATTGCCCCCCTGGCATCCTACAGGGGGAGGGGGGCAAAATTTCTTCTTTTATTTCATTTATTTTTAAAAATGATATATTTTTACTTTTGAAAAATAAAATCTTCTAAATTAAAAAAAATTAAAAGAGTAAGAAATTCATTTTTTTTCCAAATTTTTTCCAAAAATTTTTGATAAAATCACTACCAAATTTTTTAAAATTTTAATTTTATTAAAATTGTGATTTTAATTAAAATTTTTAAAGTTTTATTGTAGATTTGTTTTTCTTTTATACTATTTGAACATATTAAATTATTTTAATTTTCTAAAAAAAAAAATTTTGCCCCCCCCCCCCTGATTCAAATTCGTTCCGGCGCCCCTGCCCCTGTTTAAGTGATAAATTAAAAATCCTCGATATCAACATCCTTAAATATCAACAAAAATTAATAACTTCTTTTATTTAGAGCTAAATTCCTTCGGAAAGCATCCACAGTCATTTCAAATTTTTCTTGGGGAAAAACTTTTTTTTACTTGTCTCTTACCTCTCTACATCTAGAGAGAAAGTATTGCGATTATATCAAAAATTCGATGTCGAGATTTTGATGGATAAGTTTATACATGTTTTGAGGTTCCCTGAGTCCAAAAAAAGAGTGGGTCCCGCACAGTGGCGTAGTGAGCTTAACTCGCGCCCGGGGCACAATACCTTTTTAGCGCCCCCCCCCCATTCGAAAACCATATAATATTATATGTAAAATATACTCGCAAACTAATTAATAAATAAAGCCATAGGCTCAAGCTAGGCTTTAATTTTGAGACAAAAAATGTAGTTGAGAAAACAAGACTAGATTTTGAAATGTATATGATCATCCAGAAATCAATTATAATAAAAATAAAAATTATCCAGTTGTTTTTCGGCGCCCCTTTGTGAGGAGCGCCCGGGGCATGATGACCCCCCCTTGCTCCCCCCTCGCTACGCCACTGGTCCCGCAAATTGGTCGGTGTGTGTCTCTGTGGACATTTTTAACCATGAAGGAAATGAGGTAGGAGGTTGAAATTTTATATTTAAGTTAGGCACCCTCCGAACTCGTGTAAATAAGCTTTTAAACAAAATAGGCCAAAAGGTACTATTACTTTGCTGATGTACTTTTTTAGTTTTTTTCGATTTTCTCAAAATTCGCTCCAACGATTTTTTTTTTTTAAATTCATAAATCAACTATTTTTTAGATCCTCTTTAAAATGTATATTCTCATTTTGTCATTGAAATCTTCTGAAGACCACTTTACTCTTGTTCTTCATAGGCATGGGCGTAACTAGAGAATTTGACTGGGGGGGGGGGGGCATGGGACCAGTCATCCTCCGGAGGGCCTGGAAAGCCCCATATTTTCTCAATTTTTCTTGGGGCAGGGAGCTTCCTGGAGGGGGGCATGCCCCCGGCACCCCCTAGTTCCGCCCATACCTCTTCCTCCCCTAACGCGTTACGTAATATGTGGACAACCCCTAAGGTATTTATTTAAAATTTATATAATATTCGTTTATTTAACAAAAATTGAGAGTGCGGAGATTGTTAATAAAGAGAGAAAAAAAAAAACTGTTTGAAAATTTTATATACAGATAAAAGGGAAAATTTCAGAGAATATAGAACGATGATCCTTTTTACTATCATTTGATTGGTTGAACGAATGGTTAGATTAAAGAAAAAATATATTCTTAATTATTCAATTTTAGTTGCATGTGAATATTCTCTAGGAAATTCTAAACTCATTACAAAAAATCCGATGCGAATTGGATGCGCCGTTCCCGAGTTATAGACATTTGATTTATCTAGATTTTATTCATTTCCAATATTAACTAAATATATAGAGAGAAAAGGTTGGTTAAAAAAATTGGGGGGTGTTTGGGTTTTTGGGGTGCCGATCAAAAAAAGGGTTTGCGGCAGGTCGGGTTGGGGGGGGGGGGGGGGGGGGGGGGGGGGGGGGGGGGGGGGGGGGTTTTGGGGGGGTTTTATTTCATGCTCTTAAATTGACCAAAGGAGGGGGAGGGTCGTGAGTGACAGGTTCCCCCACCCCGCGGCTCTGATTGTTGATGAGGAGAAAGAGCGCCAGGCGCCTCACCCCCTTCCTCTCTTTTCTAAGAAAAATGATTTGTCTTTTTAAAAATAATAATTTAATAGCTTTTAAGTTTTTTTTTTTTTTTTTGGACATTTCCAAGAATTATAAAAATTGAAAGAAGAAAAAAAAAAAATTAATTAAGCGGTTAGAGAATATTGCCAAATAAATGATAGTTATATATTTAGATGTAAAATCTTTCAATTCTTCATCATCACATGGTTGTTATATTTATTTGAACACAAGCGATATTTCGATCTTATATTACTGTAGGATAGTTAAATATCAAAGTGTAAAATTTAATTTAGATGAAATGATTTGAGTACTTCAAACAATTTTCACAAAATATTACTGATGTACTTTTTAAAAGGGCATCTAAATAATTGATTTATATGAATTTTATTATCTAAAAAGTAAAAGTTCTGTTACCATGGCAACCATTTCACCTAACTTTCCTATGAAGAACAAGAGTAAAGTGGTCTTCAGAAGATTTCAACGGCAAAATGAGAATATACATTTTAAAGAGAATCTAAAAAATAATTGATTTATTAATTAAAAACAAAAATCGTTAGAGCGAATTTTGAGAAAATCGAAAAAAACTGAAAAACTACATCAGTAAAGTACTAGTACCTTTTGGCTGATTTTGATTAAATGCTTATTTCCACGCCTCAGGGGGTGTCTAACTTAAATATAAAATTTCACTCTCCTAGCTCAATTCCTTCATGCTTAAAATTGAACACACATAAGCAAGAAAACGTAAAAAAAAAAAAAAAAAAAAAAAAATAGGGGGGCCGTGAGATTTGGTTCCCAACGGGGTCGCGACTCAAAAAGTTTAACCAAGCACTGAACTAAAGGTCTAAAGGGGTGGATTTTATTATTTAATATATTTATGAGAAATAAGCATCTCTTTGATTGAAGACAAAATATTTTTAAATTTTATTTTTTCTCAAAGGATTGAATTTTTTATAGATAAATATGCATTCTTTTGTTCTTATAGTTAAATAAAGTTTCGAATAAAACTTTATAAAAGCATAAAAAGATGAAATCAATCAATTTGGCAATTATTTCAAATGATGGGAGAGCATCAATTTGTTTTTTCTAATTCGATCTGCGCCGAGAGTGCAGCCAGGGAGCCTCGCTTCACTCTCGTCTAGGCTTTTCTTCACGCGCACATTCGCTTTTCAAAAAGTCGCTATATCTCTCTTATTTTTCGTTGGATTTGTGGAAAAATGCAAAACTGGTCTTTTCAATCAATTATAAAGCTATAGACATTTTTTTATTTAACTACGACCACATAAAATGGGGGTTTATTAATTGCCTTTTACATCTTCAAATTTTAACTGCTTCTTTCATTTTCTAATTATGATAATTTATTGTTTTTTAATTAAATAAACACATTTAGGCCTTGATATTGATTGAATAACTTAGATTATAAAATATTCAAGCAAAAACAATAAAATTTTAGTCTCAAAACGTTTTGAAAATGATTAAAAATCGATTTTCCAAATTTATTTTGACATATTAATTTTTACTTTCTCTTAAATTTCAAAAATCAATTATTTTTTTTTATGCTGTTCTCATTTTGCTTTCAAAATTGTTTGAAGACCACCATGGGCGTAATAGAGAATTTGGCTGGGGGGGGGGGGCATGGGACCAGCCATCCTCCGGTGGGCCTGGAAAGCCCATATTTTCTCAATTTTTCTTGGGGCAAGGAGCTTTCTAAGGGGGGGGGGGGGCATGAGCCTTCTGGGGGAGGCCTCCCCGCCACCCCCCTAGTTACGCCCATGATCATAGAAAAGATAGGAAAAATGGTTGCCATGGTAACAGAATTTAAATTTTTATTTTTATTTTTGTCTTTAATTGTTTCCGAGAAAATGACGTCACTCATTGTTTGATGCCATGTTGCCTACTCGATGGAGGGAAACCAGCTCCTATAAGTGACTCTCTATCTCACTTGCATAAATCATATTAATCCAATGCATTACAGAACGACTTTTGATATGAACTCATTCATAGGCGCCGGAACTGGGGGGGGGCAAGGGTACATTGCCCCCCCCTGGCATCCTACAGGGGGGCAGAGGGGGGGCAAAATTTCTTCTTTTATTTCATTTATTATTAAAAATGATATATTTTTACTTTTGAAAAATAAAATCTTCTAAATTAAAAGAGTAAGAAATTCATTTTTTTCCAAATTTTTTCCAAAAATTTTTGAAAAATCACTACCAAATTTTAATTTTATTAAAATTGTGATTTTATTTAAAATTTTTAAAGTTTTATAGTAGATTTGTTTTTGTTTTTTACTATTTAAACATATTAAATTATTTTAATTTTCTAAAAAAAAATTTTTTGCCCCCCCCCCTGATTCAAATTCGTTCCGGCGCCCCTGATCTCATTCATTCGATATGACTAGTTCTTTGTGATTCTCTTACAGACCATAAGTTATGAATTTTTGCTGATTCGTTTTTTTTTATTGTTAACTCATGGTGTGACTGAACGCACACAACACCTTTTTGAGATGTTAGCATGGGCGTAGCCAGACATCATGTTAGGGGTGAAGGGGCAACCACTCAATTAGAGAGAGAGGGGTGGGGGATATGCAATTAATATATACATAGATTATTAATTATTTATTATTCTCCTTATATAAGATAATTTAAAAAAAAAGATTAACCTTGTTGATTAATTACGAATTTTTAAAATTATTCATAAATCATTTCTAATTTTTACTTATGAAATGCAAGAGGTTAAGTTTGAAACTAAGGTGCTATGGGAAACTAAATATATCTCGACACAAAAATTCTGGTGTGACCAGCACTGTGCACAGACCACTGGCGCAACCAGAGGAGGGTTTTTAGGGTTTTAACCTCCCCAGGAGAGAAAAAAATTCAAAATATATATTACAAAAAGAAAAGAAAAAAAAAATATAATCATTTTGGTTCCGCAAAAAAAGGAAATGTTCCTCGGGCGGCACATGGGAAAAATTTGATTCCGCGGGCGGCACATGGGAAAAAATTTTGGTTCCGCGGACGATAAAAATTTAGTGTCTCTAAAAAAAAAAGGAAAAATTTGGTTCCGCGAAATCAACATTTTTCGCAAGGCAAAAAAACTTTGAGATCAGCTCCCCCCCCCCCCGAAAACCCCCCAGGAGCAAATTGTGGTTGTGCCACTGCATCAGACAAAGTGCAGCCAATGGACTATATTCTGCATTCTGAAGGTGGCCAGACATTAAGCCGGCCGAATTATTTGCATAATATAGATGAAAGCAGTACCTAAATAATTGTGATGTTTTCTATCTTCCGACAACTCGTTTTTAATCAGCATCAATTGCTACATTCTCTTATAATTATTTTCTCATTTGAAATTCAATCATGTGCCATCTGTATGAAAGAATCTTTTGTTTTTGTTTTTTTTTTTAAATCCACATCTTATATATTATGAAAGATCGGAAATAACTATTAAGACATACAGGAGATTCAGAATTTGATTGTAACAAAGTGCTCAATGATGCTTAAACAAATATTTTAAATATAAATAGTCAGCCACTCTTTGCTGACTATTTCTTTTGGAGACAATTTTAAAGTAAACATGTTTTGGAATTTTCTAATTTTATCCCTTTTATTGTTTTTGATGAGGGTATCATCGCTGATAATTGAACCTCTCAAATTCCATCCGGGCTTCGATAAAGGGATTTTAGAATCATCGGAAGGATTTTTGAGTGATTTGAAACAACATTTTGGATCGCATAATCAAGGGCATAAGTTCAACGCTGGAGGTGGATCCGATCAAATTAGCAAGAAATCTTCTGGATTTAATGAAGGGAAAAAAGGCATCGATCAGGCGAATCAATTCAAGGGAGGATATAACATTGAGAAGAAGCAAAATGCTGGACATCATGATTTGCAAGATTTTGCCAAAAAGGCTGATGCTAACTTTCTAGGTATGTTTTTAACTTTTTACTCCCCTTTTTATTTCTTGTACAAAATGCTGGTTTTATCTTTGAATGACACAACCTTCTCACCCAAAAAATTTTTTCCCATGTGCCGTCCGCGGAACATTCCATTTCCTCTTTTGCGGAACCAAAGTTTTTTCCTCTCGCGGGACCAAAATTTAAATTTTCGTACTACGGGGCCGAGCAAACATTTCGGGGGGGGGGGGGGCTCCTCGCCCCTGCTTCCCTACTTATGTCTCTTCATATTTCTTTTATATTTTTGTTATTTTTAGAGATATTTGGTCCAAATTGGCTTTTCGCGATCTTATTTAGTCTAATAAAGAGAATGGATAAGAAAGGTTTAGTAGTAATAGTAGTAAACGTAGTAAAAAATCATAAGCCGTATTCTAGATTCGCGCCGAAAGCTGTGGTTCTTAAAGTTAGGGTTGCGAGAAGATTTCCAAAAAAAAAAAAAACTTGTTAATCACGCGACTTCCAAATGCAGATTTTTTTAAATTATAAATGGGAGTACGGTGGAGGCACTAGAGCAGAACGACAACAAAATTATTGTTTAATTTAAATAGTGGTGAAGTTTAGGAAACAATCAATCAATTTAGTTTGGTCATTTTTTGTTGTTGTTTCTGTTTTATTTTGAGTGGCGAGTGAGGGGGAATGAGAAATTCGCGTACAAATCTTTTGACAAAAAGAGGAGGCTCGGGGGCATGGGGAGGCCTGCCTTTGCCCCCCCCCCCTGGCTTGTCCTAAAAATTATAAAAAAAAAAAAAAAACAAATATATATTTTTCCCATTGGGAATTTTTTTTAACGCCCTAATCCACTACATTAATTTAATTTTTTTTTTTTATTTAAATAAATAATTAATAATCTATGTATATATTAACCAACCCCCCCTCTCGCTCTAACGGGGGGCCCCCCTAACAAGATGTCTGGCTACGCCCATGCTCGGGGGTGTAACTTTCTTGGGTGAGGCATTTTGAACTATTTGAATGAAAAACTATATTCCTCGAGACTCCTCATTTTAAGACGTTAGAGGATTTTCTTATTTGTCTGTTCAGTATGTATCACTATCAGTGAAATCTTAAAAAATATTTTTATTGAGTAATGTGTGAGAGACAAAGATCAACGTACAGGGAGGTGTTCAAATATGAGTGAGGAAGAAGACGACAGAATTTTATTAAATCTAGAACTAGAATTGTTTTTTTCTTACTTAATATATCAAGGTTTTTGAATAAATAACAATTTTTTTTTTTAATTAAAAAGATAAGATTAAAAAAAAAAACAAAAACAATTGAGATAAAACAATTTTACAAAGTTAAATCGAAATGAATAATTAATTAATAATACGTCATGTGATGCGATTGGATTTGAAGGTTATTCTCAAACTCTAAAAGGATTGTCCTCACGATGACAAGTGTTGGTGTAGAGTCCTCGGCTTACAAATTGAAATCGTCTTTTGACTTCGCATAAACTATTTATTTTTTTCTTCTACGCGAATTGAAGGGGGAAAGTAGAAATGTGTTGCAATTGTTTTTTTTTTTTATATTTAATGTTTATTTGTCAATTTGTTGTTGTTTATATACACCATGTAAATGTCAACTTTGTTTGTATTTTAAATTTTTTTAATATTTTTTTTAATTTAGTTAACCATCTAGAAAAATAAAAATACACATAAATTCTAAAATGAAGGGTTGGTCAGATATGTATATTGATAGAGGGGATGAAACGACAAGAAGCGATGAAACCACAAGAAATAAAAATGAAACACCTGAACAAGAGAAAAACGAATTTATGTGGGTTGAAACACCAGAGGTGGCTGTTAATAAGGAAGTTATAGAAAATGATAAAAAATTAAACGTGGAAAATGTCGCCTATGCGCATGCGGAGCCAGCAAAAGTCAAAAGGGAAGAGAGATGCGAGGGAATGGAACATGACGCAGACAAAGACAAAGATGTCCCTTTATTCAAAGAAATGGGCTCTAAGATACGAGATCTCTTCTGCGATGGATATCCTTTAAAATGTTTTAATCTCACTTATAAATCAAATTCTTCTCGGATCAATATCACCTCAAGAGGATATTATAACTTTTTAGGGGAGCATTTCCCGAGCGGTTGGCTCGCCACCGAATGCGAATTGTTAAAAAATCCTCAAACAATTTTTGGGCAGCGCTGGGATACCAATCAGCAAATTGCCACGTATATAAAAATGCATAATTTATTCATCGAGGGGTTAAATACCTCATTTATTACTAAAAAGAAAATTAATTCAAACGAGGAGATTTATATGAAAGGCAAAATGGAATTAAAGAATAAAAAATTTTCGTTTTTATGTGAAAAATGTCGGGGAATGGATGAATGGAATGTCTCAGGGGTTTTAGCTCTGCCGAGGGGTTGCTTTATAGGAGCAGAAACGCATTTCCAAATAGTGAATAAAATCCCTGAGTATTATGGAAGTAAATTTGCAATTGCAATCGATTTGCTAGATAGCGTTGTCTATTCATCAATTTCTGATAAATCTATTTATCAAATAGGAATGGCCTATGATTTAAATGAACAAGTCCAAATCGCCATCGATTCTGCTTGGAACAAAGAAACGTCCGAATGCTTTTTTGGATTTGCATGTAAATGTCATTTTAATAGGGGACAATCCAAGCTGCGAGCAAAAGTCAATAGTTTTAACGAATTATGTTTAAGTTTAATGCATCGAATAGCGGATGGTATTTTTGCCACCATTTCATGCTCGATGAATATGGGATATTTACACAAACAACCTCCACACTTTGGCTTTGGATTAGAATTTAATGTGTAATTTGAATGTAGAAATTAATTTTAAATAAAATCAATTGAAGTCCAACAAACTTGAAATTATTTTTCTTAAAAAAAAAAAATAAATAAATATTTCAACAGACCTTTATCTAATCTAAATCGATTTGAAACTAATAATTATTATATATTTGTATTTTGTTTTATAAGGAAATAAGAAATCTGCCCAGCAAGGTGAAGGCTCCCAATCCAAAGGTCACAACTCAAAAGGGGAACAGAATTATCACCACAAGGATGAATACAGCAAAACATCAACATTCTTTGATGAAGAAAACGATGAAGGGGATCAATTTGAATCGCATGGAGAGAAATCATTTTTCGATGGGTCCAATCTTGGTCGTGTAAACAAGGATGAACATGACATTGAACACAAAGAGGGAAGCCAGTCTATAAAAGGAGCGTCAGAGCAAGGTAAAAAAAAAATATCTTGGAAATTAAGTTTGTAAACTGGTGAGTCAAGGAGTAGCTAGACCTCACAATGTGGGAGTCCTCTCTCCCACTGCGAGGAACCCCCTAGCCTGGAACACATGGTAATCATTTCTTTTGCAAAAACCAAGCAATCTTAAATGGAAGGACGATAATGGTGTGTGAACGCAACTCACTCATCCGGGGCCTGGAATTGCTTTTGGGGAGAGGAGGGGGGATAAACAATTGGATTTCAACTTTAACTAGGCCTATCTACGGTAGATTAGATGCTGCCAAAACAAATTCTCTGATATATTCAATACATAAGTATAAACATGCCCGTGATCATATTATAAAGTATTTATTAGGATCAGGAAGATGTATGGCAGCCAGCAAGTGATAAAAAAACTATTTGATTATCGTCGACGTTTCGGGATCACGTCGATCCCATCTTCAGGACCTACGGTCATCAAAACATTTTTATTTGGTGTTAATTCGGCAAAATACAAACAATTTTTACAAAGTATTTTTTTATAAAAAAACAAACCACTTACGATAAACTGTTATTGTTGCTTAGATAGATGCAATTTTGGTTCATACAAATATAAAGACTTATATTTGGAATTAAGGATGAAAATTTGCAATTAACACCAAATTAAAATGTTTTGATGACCGTAGGTCCTGAAGATGGGATCGACGTGATCCCGAAACGTGGGATAATCAAATAGTTTTTTTTATCACTTGCTGGCTGCCATACATCTTCCTGATCCTAATAATTGCCACTCAGCCATCGAAATTCTTCTATTTAAACTATAAAGTATTTATCATTATTCCCTCCCCATCCCCTTTTCTCTCCCGAAATTCTAAATTATAATTAAGAAGAATAATAGAAAAAGGTAAATCGTTAAGTTTTTGTCAATAAATAAAAATCAATTTTGCTGAGTTTTATAATCCGTATATTTCGGATGCATTAACAGAAATCCTTCTTGAGCGGCTAACTCACACTATGAAACGGCATAAGGGGTTACAAATTGTTTTATCAGAGCCAATTGTTGATATAGTAAGTACAACGCGATTCGATTCCTAATGATTAGGGATCGAATCACGTTTTTTTTTTTTTATTCATATAAGGTCTTTTTCGGCATCGGAGGCCATTCAGACCCTGTCCCTATTTATTTCAATTGATTGGTATCCAATTAATTTGAAATAGATTTTGTCGCTTTGGACGGAATGCGAACCCGCGACTCTTGGTACAAATGGTCAGCACGCTAACCACTATACCAAGGCCCGAGGCCTTCGACTCACGTTGAAAATATGTAGTCATTTTATCAACAATATACAATTTGCAACACTTTATGTTGTTTCATAGTGTGAGTTAGCCGCTGATGAATGATTGCTGTTAATGTTCTCATTTTGCCATTGAAATCTTCTGAAGACCACTTTATTCTTGTACTTCATAGTAAAGATAGGAGAAATGGTTGCCATGGAAACAAAATATAAATATTTTCCCATGTTTATAAATTTTACATCTTGACTTATACACAGCTTTCGATTACCGAAGGAAACTTTCTCTTCAATGAGATCAAAATAAAATTACATGGAAAATATATAGATTGCCTCCTTAATTTCGATATCGTAGCTTCATTGATACTGTAGCCTCTAATATTTTATATTAATATTAATTTTAATTGTATTAAAGGTTCGTCAGCAAATGGCGTCGCAGGGAATTCCAATCATAAGGGATGGTTCCAAGAGAATGGCGATAATTTTAAAGGAGATCAAGCCTCAGGTTTTGGAGGACGAAAAATTGGTGAAGGCTTCTCAAGTGGTCAGCATTTTGGCAATGATTACGGATCGTCGGGCGTAGGCTTCAAAAGTCGTTTTCTTAACAAATACCCCTATTTTTAAAGTCATTGCAAATATCTTTAATAATTTAATAATTTATTTATTCATCAAATGTTTCATTTGTCATTCAAATTCATCAGAATAAACGGAAATGTGAAATACTTGTCTTTTTTAATAAATATCAAATTAAAAATAGAGTTTTGATAATATTATATTGCTTTCCATTCCTGAATGCGCAATCGCAGTGAGCTCTATCTACTCTTGTCGCTAGTCTATATTTGCAATATAAGGCATTTCCATATCTCAAGTTTTGTTGTGCATTTTTTAAAGCGTACATTTTTTTATTTTATTATTGTAACCAAAGAACTAAATTATTATTGTACTTGTAAACGAAGTTGCATAAAAGATTTAAAATTTATGATCAAGAAACATTTATAGTCTTGATTAAAATAAAGTTAAAATCCATCTATATATCTAACTTCTATTTGTATGATTCATTGATGTCAATCCGTCTGTCCAACTTTGTTTGAAGAACTTGATAGTAATTTCGAAATAATAGGAAACTTTTTGGGGTTTTTATTTTCTTTCTCCATTCTATTTATTAGCGAAATAGAAGAAATATGGGGTGACATTAACCTATAAGAAATGTATTATTATACCTTAGCATTTCTTAATTTTTTTTTTTCGATATTTTTAATCGCATAAATGCTGTACAGTGTAATTATGATTGAGATTAATCAAATATTGTATTTTGCATGTGCAGCCTTTTTTGTCAGCCTTCGGTCCAAAACCATTCAGTTTGAAAGCTCGTATCCAATCGCTTCGAACTGCGGTTTGGACCTAAATAGAGAAAATTCCCTAGATGCTTTAAATTTTTTTTCTAAACAGAATCGGACCTTGACCGGACCGAACCCGGCAAAGTCGGGACCCCTACAAGTTGTTTTTAGATGATAAATACAATTAATCAAGAAAAAAACACGAAAAAATAAGATAAAATGCCTTTTTAAAGGTTAGATTCATCTTCATATTTCTTAAATATTTTTGTTATTTTTAAGAGATATTTGGTCCAAATTGCCTGGCCGCTCTCTTATTTAGGCTAATAAACTGAATGGATTAAGAAAGAAACCCTAAAAAGTTTACTAACATAGTAAAAAATCACTAGTCGTATTCTAGACCTTAGCCAATTACAATCTGGTCCCCGAATATCCATTTGGGGAGACAACAAATTTTTTGATCTCTTTTTAAAAAATAAGGTCCAAAGGTGACAAATCCTACCCTCTCAGAGAGGCTAGTTTGTAAATTCAAAATGAAATTATATATTTTCCAATGAATATATTATTTTATCATTTTACTGATTAAATTTAATTTATCAGCAATTAGATTAAAAAAAAAATACCTTGCAAATTCAGTAAATATTTTAATATTTATTTATATTAAACGTCATTTCCTTTTTGCATTTCTTGAAAAATATTCGTTTCCATATATTTACTAACAATGCGTCAATAATATTCATCTAATAATTAAAATAAAATAAAAAACATACTCAATTTTAGTCTTTTAATCATATAAAAATATTCATATAAAGACATAATATAGATAAGAATTATCAGAATATATCTGCCTATTGAGTAATTTAGTAAAAAAAAAATATATATATTTCTAATTGAAATAGGTTAGGATCAAGGGCGGATCCAGAGGTGTTTCTCGGGGGGGGGGGGGGGGATAATCTGGTGTGACTCGTCGCACAGCACACTATTTTCTCTTAATTTCGGTCATTTAAAGGCGCATTCTGTACTTCGTTTGCCAGAATATAAATACAAATCAAATTTTTAAGTATTAATTTTTAAAATTTTACATTCAAAATAAATGTTTTTTCGAAAAAAAAGTATTTTTTTAAATCTCGGGGGGGGGGGGGGGGTAGTTACCCCCTTTACCCCCCCCCCCTGGTTAGGATAATATCTTTTGAAGAATTTATTATTTTTTTTATAGCAAATTTAGTGAAAATTATTATTTATAAAAAGATAAATTGATTTATCAAATAACAATAAGTATTTTATCTGATAATTTTTTTAAAATGTATTTTTAATAAAAATTCTATTTACAGGCTATTATTAAAAAAAAATAGACTATTTTTTACTTTCTCGTTTTTGTTAGGAAATTCTCAATATTAGCAGAAGTTTGTTTATATTCTAAAGTCCGTCGAGATATTGTTCTTTTGTCAATTGCCTTTGTTTATTTTTTCTCCCGCCCCTCGCCCGAGAGTTCGAGCGTTGCCCGCCTGTGGCGCTGGCGCAGCGCAGCTCGGCGCTCACTCAGTTGACGTTTGCCAGGCGCATGGCAAGTTCACTTGCTTGCAACTTATGCATTTCGTGTTTCGGGCTGAAAGCTGAACGCGCAGGGCCTTCAGGCTTCAGGCCTCTCAAATTTATTAACAGCTGTTCGTTTGGAAAAGATGAAAAGGTTTTAATCATGAATGTTTTAGCTTTTTAAATCACAAAACCAACCAAACATGAGACCCTATCCCTTTCTTTATATCATTTTACATATATTTACTCAAGTTAAATCCAAAGATTCCAGTGAAATTATATTCGCTAATATTGTAAGTATATTTTTTTTATTTTAATTCAATAAGGAGGATACCAACTAAAGATAAAATTTATATTTTCAGTTATACAGACACGGAGATAGGACCCCGACTGAAACTTATCCTACCGATCCCTATCGAAATGTGAGCACTTGGCCTGTTAGCTGGGGACAATTAACTAATGTAAGTTTTCTTTTTTTTTTAACACTTATATTTATATTTTGATTAAAAAAAAAAATTGTTAATCCTAACTAGCCTTATACTTTGTGTTATATTAATTAGATCTTTTGAATATAAGGAACTCAATTTATTTTAAGGAAAAAACAATTTTACACTTTTTTCAATATAAACACCGTAACCAAAAACATTCATATGACAAAATTGTTTACACCCAACAATTTGGCATTTTTTAAATCTATTTTAGACAAAAAATATTAATTTTATCATACTATCCTATTTTTTTTTTTTAATGTGCGAGTTGTTTTTCTTTTAAGATTTTTCACACATACACCCTGGACGAAGAGCGTTTTGCTAATGATAGCGAAAAAGACTCATTTTTAGAAATTTTGAGCATCCAATTTTATTATAAATATATATATACAAAGCATACAGTGTATATACACACAGTGTGTGAACACGATTGCTTAAAAACCAAAGCAGCTAGATGGATGAAATTTGGTATATGCTCCTTACACTAAAATTGTAGATTTCTATCAACTTTTGGAGTAAATATGTCACTTGATAAGTTTTTCCAGAAATTTCGAAATTTTCAATTTCTTTGTTATATTATGATAAAATACTCAATTTTAAAAAGTTTTTATTCTCTGATATTTTTCCGAAAACTCAATAGTTTTTGAAATAATCACAGAAGAAAAAGACATTTTTCGTTAATTTTGGAAAGAAAAATCAAAACATATATTTTTATAAGTTCACATGTTTTTTAATGACACCTGTATGATCTTGTTTTGATTTTTCTTTCCAAAATTTAGGAAAAATGTCATTTTCTTCTGTGATTATTTCAAAAATTATTCAGTTTTCGGAAAAATGTCAAAGAATAAAAACTTTTTAAAATAGAGTATTTTATCATAATATAACAAAGAAATTGAAAATTTCGAAATTTTTGAAAAAACTTTTTAGGTAAAGTACTACTTCCAAGTGACGTATTTACTCCAAAAGTTGATAGAAATCTACAATTTTAGTGTAAGGAGCATATACCAAATTTCATCGATCTAGCTGCTTTGGTTTTTAAGCAATCGTGTTCACACACACACACCCAGACTCAATTCCAAAAGAAGAAAGTCTCGGGGAAGTCATTCCCCATATTTTTTATTTTGATTTATGTTTACCTTGTTTTTTTTTTCTTGGCCTTTGAAGCCTTCTATAAATTTAATTTAAAATCACGATTTTTCTTTTAGGAAAATATATTAAATTAAAAAAATTTCGTCCTTAAACTTCAATTATACTTAAACAAATAAATTAAAAATAAGTTATATTTATTTGTACAATAACCTTGAGTTGTTTTAATATCTCTATAATTTATTGAACTGATAAGCGAAATATAAATTGTATGTATTTGTACAGTCCTAAGAAAATTTCATTAAGAAGTTAAAAGTTGATTAAAAGGGTATAAAAAATTGATCATATCATCCTACTTTTTGAATGTGAGGATTTACTAAAATCCTAGTCTTGTTTACTTATTTTTATTCTATATTAAATAAATAACGTATATATTTATAATTGTATGCAAGAGGAGGGTTTTTAAAAAGACAACATATCATTTATCTGATTTGTTGAATTAAATATTCACCATCTGGCAACTAAAATGAAAATTTTCAAGATAGCATTTAATTATATATATAAAGATATATACAAATAAAATTTTATCTTTTCTCCTTATCAATCGATAATGAGAAAAAATTGTACATAATTTCATTAGTCCGGATATTTATGTGATTCATTTGCAGGATGTGGGCATGCGAAATGTAATTTAGCGAATAATACATTGGAATTCAAACCGGGATAGAACTAATTTTGGAATAAAATTGATTATAAAATAATTAAGAAATTATCATTACTATATATAATATTTGAGATATAATATATAATCACGTGCAGATCCGTGAAGAAAAATCATACAATTTAATATTTATTAATTCAAATACGCCGGGAATCGAACCACGGATCCACCAATTTGTACTCAGTGTGCTCTACCTCTGGACCACAGCACGGCATTCGGTTATTTGATTTCACTGAGACCTCTGAATTAGTTTTCGGGAGAATTGGACCCAAATTTGAAGGTGGTGTCAGTGAATAACCGAATGCCGTGCTGTGGTGGGGGCCAGAGGTAGAGCACACTGAGTACAAATTGGTGGATCCGTGGTTCGATTCCCGGCGTATTTGAATTAATAAATATTAAATTGTATAAAATTTGGAGGGGGGTAAAGGGTTAATTGCCCCCACCCCGAGATTTGAGAAAAATATTTTTTTTTGCAATTAAATTTTATTTTTAATGTAAAATTTTAAAAATTTGCACCGTTAAATTACCGAAAAAAAGAAAAAATTGTGTGCGACACCAGATTCCCCCCCCCCCCCCCCCCGAGAAACTCCACTGGATCCGCTCTTGATATAAGCATCAATTTATTTTTATAGTATAAAAGGAAAATATTCATATTGGATTAAAGAGTTTATTAATAATAGAGGCTCTTTTATTTGGCAAACCTCTTTTATTAGAATAAAAAAGGAAAATATTCATTTCTTACACGAGCAACCTCAAAGAATTCAAGAACTCACAGGAACAACACTCCTCGCTTATAATCAAAAGAAAAGAAAATAAGTTAAGCTGGAAGTTATAAAAAAAATAAAACCTATTTAATGCGATAAATTTTTGGATTAAAATGGACACAGAGGCGGGGCTTCTGGGGTTCACCTCCCCCCTCCCCCTGTCCCTCAAAACCAATATCATGATACATTTTTTTTTTTTTTTTTTTGGAATGGGTGCATAAGGTCCGAAGACCTATAATGACCAATAGTCACATGCAGCCAGGAAGAAAATAAAAACAAAAGGAGAAGCATAAAGGGAAACTCAACTGCGGGAACTGAGAAGATGCCTGTTGAGGTTAGACTTGAAAGTCTGAAGATTGTAGGTTTTGGGGGAAGATAGACGCAGGGAGCTTGTTCCAATCACGGGAGGTCATGGGGACAAAGGAAGAATGAAATTGTTTTGT
Source organism: Euborellia annulipes (assembly GCA_023213315.1). NCBI lineage: Eukaryota > Metazoa > Arthropoda > Insecta > Dermaptera > Anisolabididae > Euborellia > Euborellia annulipes. The sequence goes on from JAKCPI010030973.1 coordinate 47,272, forward strand.
TCTGTTAGTCGTGATCTGAACAGCATAGGGATGCTGGGAAGATGCCTCTCTTGTGTTCCGTGAATATGTTGCATTGGGTGGGATAATTGATTTTAATTCGGCAGAGCATTGACCATGGTAATACCTGTAGAAGAGAGATAGTGCACATTTAAATTTGTTATTAAATCTTCTCTAATAAAAAAAACAAACAAATGATTTAAAAAATGAATATATTTTTTCTAATTATAGCCATATTTTCAGAGGCCTATAAAAGAAACTGCGATCCCGTAAATAAGCCTCCTCCAGGATTACCTCCTCTTAAAAGGACACCCGGTCGCCGAAGCCTTCCAGAACATTCATATATGTCCCACTCCGCCTGTTTGCCTCCATCCCCCTCCCCCACTGCCTCACTAAATGGAAAAGATAGCTAAAATGTTTATTTGCCTCTGATCTAAGGTCGAGAGAGACTCATAGCTTAATATAAATATATTTAGTCCAGGAGCGATCTCCCTATTAATTTTATTTTGTTTCCCCAGTCTCCCCAGTGCTGGACTCCCGGTGGGCCCTCAAAAATATTTAAGGTTTTGTTCACTATTTTGTTGAAATTATGCAAAAAAAAATCTTTTTTATTATTTTAATATGTTTATAAATTACTAATGTACGATACTTCTAAATGTGTTTCCAGTCCAGCCCTGGGTCTCCTTCATCATTTTTTGAGTCGCATTTTTGTGACCGAAACCAACAAATCTTTTTGCCTCTCTCCTAGATAAAATCCTTTTTATTCTAATTTAATTTATACATTTTTTTTTCTTTTATAGCTTGGCAAGGAACAGCATTACGAGCTCGGAAAATGGTTACGAGCAAGATACGATCATCTCTTAAGTGAAAATTATATACCAAGTGAAATATATATTCGAAGTACAGATGTCGATAGAACTCTAATGAGCGCACAATGCAATTTAGCAGGATTATACCCCCCAGAAGGGAAACAAATTTGGAAAAAAAGTATTCACTGGCAACCAATTCCTATTCACACGAAACCTGAGCATGAAGATATGGTAAGCATTTGGTTTCTCTCTTTTAGAAAACAATTCTTAATAAGATTTTTTTTTTACAAGGTTTTAGCCGCCAAAAAACATTGCCAAGCGTATGAAAATGAAGTGGTCCAATTACAAAGCTCAGCTGTGATTGAAGAACTTAATAAGAAATACGCAGATCTTTATGAGTATTTGACTGAGCACACAGGCAGGACCATCGCGTCTTTAGAACAATTAAATTCTATTTACAACACTTTATTTATTGAGGTAGGCCTAAATAAAATATGAATTGTGTTTTATCTTTCTTATTACTATTAAAGGTGCGCTTTTCGGGGTGCTCATTTTGGGAGATTCCAGCGGCCACAATTTTGAAGCTATCGACCTCAAAATTTTTTTTAATTAAAGCTATTTAAAATATCTACAACTTATAGAAGCCCTTTTTTTTGATTTTCGAAAAAATAAATTTTTTTTTTCAGATTAATCCCATTAAATAAAAGATATTTTTAAAAAATTCGCTCTATATCTTATAGATAATTAAATTAGTAATCATTGTGTTAAAAAATAATTAATTTTTTACCCTTAATTAATTAGCTGGAACTCCTTAAAATGAAATGGAATAAATCCCTTATATTCCTATGGGAAAAACTAACGCCATCTCTTGCCGCCTCGAGTAACTCTGTAGTCAATCGTGTTCTAACGGCTTTTTGAGACGCGCACCTTAAACGAGCAATGCACGTTTATTTATTTGCCTGCAAGTACATCGGTTCTCGAAAACGACTTAACGATTTTTTTCAAATTTTAAATACTATTAATATATACTATTTTCGGTATGAAATATGAAATTGTGCCGGTACTAATTCTTTACTGATTTACTTTTTTTAGTTTTTTCGACTTTTCTCAAAATTCGCATCAACTTTTCTTTTAAATATTTATTTTACTATTTTCGGTAAACAAAACAAATTACCTTTGTCTCGTCTTTGGGAAACTAGTAAATTACTGATGTCCTTTTTTGTGGTATCAAGGAAGGGTTGCGAAAGCAGAGACTGGCAGCCAAATTGTTTTCTTTAAATAATTTATTGGGCCGACGTTTCGGTCTCGATAGAGGCCATCTTCTTTCTGATTTAAATATTTACTATTTGAGGTATACAAAACAAACTAGGTTTGTCTCGCATTGAGAAACCTCGAAGACTAGTACTTTTTTTAGTATTTTCCAATTTTCTCAATATTCCATTTAACGATTTCTTTCAAAGTCTACCTTAAAACATTAAATCAAACCTAATATTTTGCCTCCTCGTACAATCGTTATAGATATATAGATATTTATAATTTTTTTTTTTATTATAGAACCTTTATAATAAATCTCTACCCGATTGGACAGAAGAAGTTTTCCCGGATAAACTTTATGAACCAGCATCTATAAGTTTCACTTTACAAGCGTTTACTAAGAAAATGCAAAGACTCAAATCGGGTATTTTTATTTTTTAATATTTTTATTAAGAATATATATATATGGCAGATATATAAGAGATATGCCAATTTTTAGGTCCTCTGCTTGGTGAAATGGTTAAAAATATGAAGAAGAAAATGAATCAATCTCTTTCTCCTGACAGAAAGATTTTTATGTATTCCGCCCATGATACGACAGTCGCAAACTTATTAATGACTCTGGGCGTCTTTGATCTACAATGCCCTCCTTATCGTTCTTTAATTCTTATCGAGTTACGCCGAGACCACAACAACAAATATTTTGTTCAAGTATTTAATTTCACATTTCTACGAGAGGGAGGGCAAGGATTACGTCTTGCGTCTTATTTGTTGAAATGGACGCACCAAATTTAAAGACCTTCTCTTCCCTTCCCTTCTCTTTTATTAATAAATTATTTAGGCCTATTAGACTTATTTTATTTCTCCTATTTTCTAGGTATTATATCGTAATGAAACAAATCGTGATCCGTATATTTTGACTCTTCCATCCTGCACTCCATTATGCCCGTTTAAACAATTTGAAAAGATTACTAAATCTGCGATTCCTACAAATTGGTTGCTGGAGTGCGAGGAATCGTATTGGTCTGAGTTAGACAGTGATCTTAATCATTTTACATTTTTAGGTAAGTATTTTTAAATTGACAAAAAAAAAAAATATTCTTCCGACCTAATTTAAATTATCTTCCCCTTTTTTTTTTACTTTTATTTATTTCTCTCTCCTACTTGCAATTATCGGCCTAATCTTTATTTTTCGAGATAAGACTGTTAATATTTTTTATTTTCTAACTTTTTTTAAAAACGGGATCGTTAACTAATAGAATAAGCAAGATAGATTCCAATTTTTCGGGCAATACTTTTCTTAAAGCCCCCTGACAAGGGGACCGTCCTCGTTGATCGGGGTCACCATTTATTCACAGGTCGAGGGATTTTTTGAACTAAGCTAGTGATATCCCTTTCGAAGCAATTTTTCTTGATCGCTTTTCTTCGGGCTTAGCGTGAAATAATTTTACAAACATTTTTCACATTTCCCGGCATCTGTTTATATATTATTGTAAATGAATAGACATTAATTTATAACTAAAATCAATAGAGTCACGCAAATATTTTATTTTGCTATCTATTTAAATATAGACTGTTCGTCAAAAAAGCGTCTTCTTCTTCTTAAAAAGACCTGTTCTGATCTATCTTGATACTCTAATTTATTAAACATTTAATATGAAATATCTTATATATTTCATGGTAAATTTAACACAAATCCATAATAATTAAAATTAAATAAAACAAAGACAAAAATGTCGAAATTTTTTTATTAACGCCAAATTTCTAAAATTTTAAAATAATCTCTCCATTTCTTTTTTTCTCTGCATATTATTATTTATAAAAACGAAATTTTTAATTAAACCCAACAAAATTTATCGAGATTATGTTGATTTGTCCCTCAAATAATTAAATCTCAAGTAACCTCAAATAATAACATAATTTTTTCTTTATTTTATTTAAATTGATTAAAATGATTTGTATTTTCGATGAATTTCGTTAGAAATATAGAAGATATTTCATATTAAATGTTTATTAAATTAGAGTATCATTAAGGTAGATTAGAACAGATCTTCTTAAGAATAAACAAAATATTAGGTACGTTTTTTTGGACGCGCAGTATACATTTTTTATTTTCTCGAAAATTTATGAGATGTAACTATAAAATTTGTTTGTTTTTTTCTCTTTTTTAGTTTTACTTCTCGTCTTCATTGTTGCTATTATCCTCATCTTTTTTTTTGCAATGATGATCGTTTACTGGCACAAAAAGACTACAAAAACTTATGGCTATCACCGAGTTGATACGCAAGCCTAAGTGTTCATTGATCTCATGAAAAAAGACTAATTTTTTTTTTTTAAATAATCAATTTTATTTATATTTTAAATAGAAATAGAAAACAAGATTCCTTAATCAAATATATATTAATAAATAAAATATATATATATATATATATAATAAAATTCTTATTTAACTAAATGAAACTTTAAATTTTATCCCCTCCTTAATTATAAAAGAAATGAAATAATTATAAATAAAAAATTCAAGATAAAGAGGGAAGAAATTTTATTAATATTTAAAAAATATACATTAATAAGATCTTTTAAGGAATACTACCCTTGAAACAGATCCAATTATGAGAAAATTGTTATTTAATATATCACAGATTTTAATTAGGCAAAAGATAAATATTTTTTACTAGGGGAAAAAATGCCATCTTACAAAGTTTAAATATCCATTTTTATCTTACAAGTGGAGTACATAGCCTTGATAACACCGATTTGAACGAAAATTTTTTATGTATAGTACTTGATGAAAAACGAATTCTGTTAAAGCGAGAGAACGCGCTTCTCAACGGTTCGTCTAAAAAAAAATGTTAAAGATTTTGCCTGCATGCCTTAAGTCGTTACTAACAATAATATTTACAAAGGTCGCGATGGCTAGATCAGTAGGGCGCATTCTTTGTAAACAAAAAAATCCCGAGTTCGAATCTCGCCTTGTGCAACTATTTTTACTTTCTCTTATTTTTTTTTTTTTTGTGTACCATTACACTCTGCAAATGATTACCGAGAAAAAATTAATCCCCAATGAAGAGTTAATAGCAATAAATGAAGCTGAAAATATTGTCGTAACATGTTCAAAGTTCGGAAAATGAACGACCCAACTGTTTAAAACATAAATATTATTATAAATTTATTTATGTGTCCAATTAATAGTAATATATTTCTAGTATAATATTAAATATTTCCTTATATTATATTTTCTGAAAAAAAATAAATAAATTACACAAAAAAAAAAGTTGCACAAGGCGAGATTCGAACTCGGGATTTTTTTTGTTTACAAGGAATGCGCCCTACCGATTTAGCCATCGCAACCTTTGTAAATGTTATTGTTAGCAAAGGCTTAAGGCATGCAGGCAAAATCTTTAACATTTTTTTTTTAGACGAACCGTTGAGAAGCGCGTTCTCCCGCTTTAACAGAATTCGTTTTTCATCAAGTACTCACATAAAAACATTTTCGTTCAAATCGGTGTTATCAAGGCTATGCACTCCCCTTGTTAGTAGCGATAAAAGCAATTTCTTTTTATAGATTATTAGCTTCGGTTCGTAACCGTTCAGTTCTAAAAAATAATAATTAATGAACCGAACAGAAGTGACTCGAACTGAACGGTTTCGGGCCAGAGCAAAGAGGACATAAACATCAAAATCATTTAATAAATGTATATCGAGTGCATACAAGAAGACGCATTCATTCGAATCCAAACAGGACTCCCGAGAAATCATTACAAAGATTTGATATGTACATTTTTTTGTGCCTTTATGTAGCTGCTGTAAGATGGCAAATTTTTATCCCAAATTATTAATATAAATATATAAAATTATTTTATTCTTTCTATATCATTCAAAATTATAAATAGTTTTTTTTTCTATAAAATACCGTAAATTTAGTTTGGCCACAAGAGCATTGAGTATATAAAATTTGTCTTAAGTTTAAAAATTTTTTTAGTCTTCTATTAAAAAATAATAAAAAAATCCAAGTCACCTCGCAAACCTTCGATTCCCATTTGTAAATCCTTTTCTAACATTTCATTTGACTATTTTAGTATTAGAATATAATAATTTTTCTTTTCTCTTGATGATAGATAATAAATTATTCTTAATGATTATCATTTGATCTCTGACTTATGTCCTCCTCTAAAGTAAAAGTTGAAGTGCTGAAAAATATAATTTAAAAAAATAAAAAGAAAGAAAATCTGGAATGTCTGAAAATATAACAAGAAATTTTGAAAGGTAATCAATCGATTAAAATTAATTCAAACTAATGTGGCCAGCACTGAACAAACCGTCTCCTCAAAAAGCCACGGCAGCTAATAAGTAAGTTGAGAATAAAATTAATTTTTTTTATTATCCCTCTAATATAAGAAATATATATTTATAATTAAGCTTAAAACTTATAAGTGTCATAATTTCAGAAGTTGACCACGAGTTATTCGTGCTAGGATTTGCATTTCCTTTAAAGTTCGAACAAAGACATCCTATGTTTATTTTCGGTAATGTATGTTGATTCGGAGAGGAAATTTTCTTTGACTAGAGGCATCTGTTCCCTCAACTATCGATGGCATCTCTGTAATTTTCAAACGACTCCGAATCAAGAAAAAAGATTTTGATATTTGATCAACTCCTAATGTTAAAATTTATTCATTTGTAGGGTTTTCTAATCGGTGTCAAAAGATGTTCGAATAGAAATATACTGTTTACAGGGCCGCAGACGGACTTGACGGGCCCCGGGGCTACATAATAGTGCTGAGGACTGAGGAGGATATAATGCAAAAGGCTTTCATGCCAAAAATTTTTGAAACAACAGTATATGCATACATAACCTATAGATAATATTTATTTAAATAAAAAATGTTTTTTAAAAATTAGTTAAAATCCCCTAACCTTGAGCTTGAAGGGTCCGGGCTCCTCAGGAAAAAAATTACAAGAAAATGATTTTTTTTATTAGTAAAAGAATCTGATTATCGGTTTAACTGTGGTTTATTTGTAAAAATTACAACGTTTCGGCCATCATTCTGAGGCCTTTTTCAGGTACAATTCAGCTAAGGGAGCGTACAAGTATTACGTAACGCAATTTTTGAAGATTTTTGACCCCCCCCCCCTCCCCCCCCACCCCCATGTAACGCGCCCTAACATTTTTCTGAATCCCCCCCCCCTAGACATTACGTAACGCTCAAGTGGCCATTTTTATCTAAAAGTCACAATTATGTTGCGCAAAGTATCGGAAAGTCGCTAAAATACTAGTCACGTAACGCTTTGTTCAACCCCCGTCCCCCTTGTAACGCATAGTAACGTTTTACGACACCCCCTCCCCCCAAATTGCGTTACGTAATACTTGTACGCTTCCTAAGATAATAAAGGTTGTTACATCTGTAACAATCTCAATTGAATGTTGAACGATTTTTTTTAATTGAAATTTTAACAAATGAAAATTATTTTTTATTAGAATTTTAGGGTTGGAGCGCAGAGTCCGGGGATAGCCCCCCCCCTGCGGCCCTGACTGCATATATGCCGGAAGCTTAATTAAATATAGTTTATTCCTCCCGAGACGAATCCCATTAAAAAATCTAAAAACACTAGATTCGTATTACGTATATTGTTTAATTCTTTCTTATCTGATTTGTTACCCAGGGCCGCTGCTGCGACCTTTAAATTTAAGCAAATAAAAATTTACTAATAAATAATAAAATCAATCATGATTGTGAATCAATCATAACCAAAAGGTAATAGAATAAATAATAAATAGGAAAATATTTCAAGTGCTCGCTTTCTATAGGAGACGGCTGATAAAAATATATTTAATTAAGAAGAAAGAAGAAAATTCTTAAGGAAGATCATGCACATAACAATAAATTAAATTACAATGTTCCAAATAAGAAGATAATTTGAAAGAATTAAACGTGCATCACATTCCAAAAGCTTAAAAATAAAAATAAAAAGTGTCCTTATTGAAAAGAAGAGTGAATTATTTCAATTTAGATATAAAATAAGATTTATTTAAGTTTCTAGAATATCTAAATTGAAAAACTTTAAGTTAAATTATTCATACCTAACAAATGTGTAGTGCAATTCTGTAAGAGTATGCTGGATGCCAAGAAAATCATGTAGTCAGTGTATTGCATGCTCATTCGTATCGGTGTAAAGTAGGCTAAATGTATTATAGGTGTAAAATTGTAAATATATATATTTATAAAATAAATATTTAATATTTAAATAAATACAAACTCTAAAGAAAAGCAAATTAAATTAATAAAACTTCAAACTAAATTATATAAAATACTACTAATAAAAAATTAAATATAAATAAAAGGCTAATATCATTGGAATAAATATTTTTTTAAGTGTAAATTTGAAGTTTTATCTAATATTTTAGTAATATTAGTATTATTAAAAAAAAAAAGTTAGGATTTTGTAAAAAAAATATTTTTTTGATTAGGTTTTATAAGCAGTCAGTTTGCTAGCGTTAATAAATATTAAAAAAACAAATGCGACAGGCCATGCAACCAAAGAAAATGTGTGCCCCAATTATCAAAAATCAGTTTCTTGAGTTTTAATACTAAAAGAAAAATTATTTAATTATTATGAAGAAAACTTTTAATTGAGTAAAATTTGTGAAAAATGCCAAATTTAAAAGAAAAATGTTAATTTAAAAATAGAAAAAACAATTAAAAAAGAAAAATACCTTGAATAATTATTCTGCCCGCCTAATCCGAAATCAGACTCAACTGGTCCAGTGATATATTTTGCGATAAACTAGAAAATAAAATATTTTATTTTAAATTAAATCGGACAAATTTATATTATTAAAAAAAAAAGCCAACTCACGGAATTTTCGCCAGGTGTGATCGTGCCCATACTTATAAACATGTGTATTGTTAAATATATACAAAAGAGAATATAAAATACTCCATATATTAATACTAATAATAAAATATACCAATTTTTAAAGTCATCTTGTAACGTTTGAACAACGAAAAATATATTTATCAAAATCACAACTAATGAAAGTGCAATCGACACAATTTTGTTAACTCTAAAAGAAAAGAAATATATTATTATTTGAGAGATGTCGGGATGGTAATATTAAAGAAATGAACAAGATGCTAATCATTCTCTGAGTCAATTTTGTGCTGAACAATTTTTATCAAATTTAATAAAATCTACGCCAATATATTTTAAGGTGCGCTTCTCGAGGTGCTGATTTTGATGGTTTCCAGCAGCCACAATTTTGAAGCTATTGACCTCAATTTTTTTTTAATTAAAGCTATTTAAAATATCTACAAATTATAGAAGCCCTTTTTTTGATTTTCGAAATTTTTTTTTTAATTTTTAGATTAATCACATTAAATAAAAGATAATTTTAAAAAATCCGGACTGTATCTTCTAGATAATTAAATTAGTAATCTTTGTGTTAAAAAATAATTAATTAATTTTTTACCCTTAATTAATTAGCTGGAACCTTTCAAATGAAATGCTTGTTTCCCTATGGGCAGAACTAACGCCATCTCTTGCCGCCTAGAGTAACCAGCTTCTCAATCTGCTACTAACGGTTTTTCGAGACTTGCCCCTTAAATAAAGGACCGAATACGAACAAGTGATACCCTTAGAAATGATCAGTGATTTACACCAAATTCACATTCTTTTTTTAAAAGAAGTACGGAGCTCATGAGAATTTTAGCATCTATTAATCCATTACAAGGTTTCTGGACAGGTGATTGAATTTCCACCTTCTTAACATGTGATTATTATGCCTTGCCTGTTGACAAGGCAGAATTTTAAACTAAAAACTAGAATACATCAATAGCACCACTTGTCAAGAAACCTTGTGGATTAATACATTCCTTTTTACTTTTTAATATTACTTGAACTTACACTCCATTTGTGAATTCGCCCATAATATTAGGATTGCTTGTAAAGGCGATACAAGGAATTGTCGCAAAAGGTAATTGCAAACTCATGATGGCATTCAAAAGATCATTCATATCTGACAGACTATCAATATTGCTGAAGAATGCCATTAAAAATGTTGGCACAATAGCGATGCTTCGGGTTAACAAAATTCTCTTCCATCGCGACCATTGAAGATTGAGAAAGCCCTGAAAAAATCAAAACATTATTATTATTATTATTGTACTTTGAATTGGATAATTTACTTTTAAAGATTTGGTGTATCTGAACGCACATAACACTTTCAACATTGGATATGCAACTTGAGTATCCTCACTTCTAAAAGAAAGGTCATAAACTTTGAATATATGCATATATGTCATTTACTTTTAGAAGTGAGGAAGCTTCTTGTTATGTTGCTCACTTTTTTTTCTATTTTAAATTCCTTTTTTTAGAGGAAAACGCAACTGAGTATTATGACCATATACGCTAAATTTCGTTCTACCAGATAACCAAGAAAGTCCAAAAACGGTCCTCAAAAATCTTAAACACCCATTTTATTCTTCGAATTGGCTTCAATTATATGTTCCCAAAGAGACACAAGCATATAATATATGCCCTAAATCCTTGTTTTTGGAGTCCAAAAATTGAGATACAGCATTTGTGACATCGTCGGGTTTTCGGAACTGCTGTTGCCGGAGGTGGTTATCCATGACCAAAAAAGGGTAATGTTGGGGCAACGTCCAGGGAATAGACTAGATGAGACAGAACTTCCCAGCCCAATGTTTTGATCACCTCTTTGGTCGCTTTTGCCGTATGAGGCTTGGAACCGTCATGAAGGAACCCATTTGCTTAGTTTCCATGTCATCCCAAGGTTATGAAGATGTGTTCGAATGGTTTCAGCAGATACTCCAAACCTATGGGCAATCTCCAGGCAGGTTTGATGAGAATTCTGCTTGATTTGCTCCGCCAGTTGGACTTTGTCAAGGATGGATGGACGACCAACACGAGGCTTGTCTCCAGAAGAAAATCGCCTGAACCACTTTTGAGCAGTCCGTTTACTCACTGTCACTCTCTCCAAAGGCGGAACAAATTCTTCTAGCGGCATCTGCAGCTTTATTTCCTAATTTGTACTCGTAAAGCAAAATAGGTCTCAAAGTCCCTTTTCAACGACATGTTCTTTCGCGAATTGCGCTTCCTACAAAACCAATAGCGAAACATGCGATGCAATGAATAACTTTCTGCTAAATAAGATTAGAATGAAATGTCAATTCTCAAAAAGCGCACGAACTTTCTTGATTACCTGGTAGTTCCATATTATAAGATAAGATTGCTTTGGGGGATTTCTTGGAAAAGAGGTAAACAGATGCTTAATTCCTTACCTCCATTGCAAATTGGCCAGCATATGTTCCCGTCATTGTGCTTGATTGGCCTGCAGCCAAAATTCCTACTCCCCAAATTATCATGGCTGCAGTTCCAAAAGTACATCCAAGAAAAATTCCTCCATTATAAATAGAAGCGTTAACTACTTCATCATTAGCCTAAAAAGTGGAAATATTTTAAATATATAAATATAGTGATTGAAATTAAAATAAAACAAATATAATTACTGGGAATTCACTGGCTCCAGGCATATGGTTGCTCGTACATATATTCCTCTGAAAAAGATTATTTCGTTAAAAATAAATAATTAATAAGTTAAAAAAAATAAGAACAAAACAAAACTTACAACTTCATTGTTTGTTTGTTGAAAGAGTCCGTGAGCAAAAACGGCAACTACGAATACATTTATAATAAAAGATACAAAGAGTGCGATGGCAGCTTCAGTGAAAAAATACATATTGGCCTCTTTAACTTTTTCTGGTTTCCGTCGATCAACGTCTCGGGACTGAAAAAATAAGTAAAAAAAATTAATATTTCTACATTAAAAAACAAAATAACATTGCTGAAGACGCTCGTAAAAGAAAATGGCGTTCTTCTGGTCTAGACTAAGGCGTCAAGAAAATGGTTGTAGAAGACTTCATTTTCGATAGATTTTGGCTACCAATCATTTGAAATAAATAGAGATAGGGTCTAAATGACCGAAAAAGACATTAAAACAAGTTAAAAAAAAACATTTAAATATAAAACGACACAGGAAAGAGGGTAGAGGATTATTTAGATAACTAGTCTAGGATGTCTTTGTGGTTATAGAAAGATTTAAAATCGATCCTGAAGATCAAGGGCGCTTTAGAGACTATGCAGAAGGTGTGTAAGTATAATTGTATTTTCTGAACTGAATACCTTGACAAGAGCGGAATGAAGATAGAAATTATGAGGCATGATTACTGCTCCGATAACTCCCACTGCTTGAAGGATTGCCGTCGAATCACAATCCGTGCACCAAGGGAAGAACATTCCTAAAACGACTTGTCCTTGATCAGGTGCTGATATTATGTACTAAAATAAAGAAAATTTCATAACGTTAAAAAAATTATAAATATTTTTTTGCTGGGTGGCAAAAGTCCGAAATTGAACGATTCGAGAAAAGGCATTTGCAAGTTTTATAAACTTTTATTAGTCGGGCAACAAATGAATAGGCCAGAATCAATAGGAAAGAATGGAAATGCCACTATGCCACTCAAAAGAGAAGACGTTTTAACAACGTTTCGTAGGCTTAACTCAAAAATTGAATTTTCGGTTCTCTTAAACCTCTTAAAATTTATAAATAAATATTTTTCCCCATTAAAAGGGGTCAAATTTTATATTTATTTTGATTTATAAATATTAAAATTTGCGGCGTCTATTTAAAAGATCAGGAAGTATCCTATAAAAACGCAAAGGAAATGTGACTGTTCTCTTTAATCAACACGATGATTAAATGAATCATAGTTATTATGATCATGTGATTTACTAAGAAATTGGCCAACAGAAAGTATTATTAATCTTTATTATATTTCAAAAATTATTATTAAATTCTATCGCAGTATATTTTTTATTTGAACCTCTTAACTAGTTAATTCTCAAATACCCGGCGCTGGAGGGGAGATTAAATAAAAAAAATAATTTTTTAATTATTTTCTGAGCTTCAGAAAAAAAACATTACCTGAGAAAGGAAAAAAAAATTGTAAAATATATCGCCAGCTGAGAATCCTCGTGGCGAAAGCCCGAAAATTCAATTGCCCACGAAACGTTGTTAACGAGGCCAAAGTGAAAAAAATATATTTCCATTCTTTGTTATTGATTCTGGCCTTTGATTTGTTCCTCAGCTATTTAAAGATATATTAAAATTTCAAACGCCTTTTCTCGAATTATTCGGACTTTCGCCACTCAGCAGGCGACATGAGTATACATGGATCTAAAGTAAAAGTCAAAAAAAGAGGAAAGAAAAAAATTTGGCTATTTCATATTTGGATTTGTCTCATCTAGAAGACAACTTATTTATGTTTTTATAGTGGAATGAAAAAAAAAAAAAAATTATTACCTCATACCCGAATGTCACGCCCATAACAGTAATAAGAAATCCAAAAAATAATTCAAGTTTTCTTAAACCATACTTGTCCAAAAGTAAAAACGTAAATGTGTCGAAAATTGTAATAAGACATCCTGCAAAAAGAGGAACTCTAAAAAAGATATGAATAAATTAATAGAAAAGAAATGCTTAATAATAATAAAGAAAACCAACTTTTTATTTGATAGAAGATAAATGGCAATTGAAGTTCCAATTACTTCTTGCATATCGGATCCAATAATAGCCACTTCGATCATAATCCAGAGGAGAATCCTTGGAATTTTTTTATATTGCCTATAGCACATTTCAGCAAGATGTAAACCGGTAACAACACCTAAACGAGCACAAAGTCTCTGCATAACTAAACCTAATATTGTCGCAGCTAAAAGTACCCATAGTAACTGAAAAAAAAAACAAAGAAAAGGATTAGTGTTAGAGAAAATAAAATAAGAGACAGGGCCGTAGTCAGAGGAGGGGGGATTTGGAAGTTTACCCCTTCCCCTCCTAAATGAATATGAAATATTTTTTTTCATTTCTAACAAGGTTTAAAATTTTATCACTTGATTAGAGTTTTATTAATTTTTTTTTTTTTGTTTAGATCTCCACAATTATTATCATTAGAGCCCGCATTTTCATTCAATTGCATGTTTATATATAAGATGAATCCGTTCCGGAAACTTTGCAGTTATCCATTTCATTAGTATTCGATATGAACCCTCTTTGTTCCGAGAATATGTGCATATTTTAGCTTTTTTTGAACAAATTCCATGCACAATGCATTCTTTGCCAATATAAAATGCGATTCGATTTGTGATAGAGCATATTTTTACTCTTTTTTTCCTTTATTGTGCATATTTGGTCATTTTATAGTGCATTAATGCATGCATATTTTAAGGTTTCATTGTGCTGAACATCCAGGCTCAAATCATCAATATTCTCAGGAGTTATTTACATCTTGTAAGTGGATGGTGACCACCTGAGTTAACCGAGCTAAGGCTAGTCACTAGTGCGATCAGAAGAAATTAAAATATTGCATTCAATATACAATTATTTTTTTTAAAAGCTGGTCAATTTTGACTGGGGCAATTTTTTAATAAGTTTAACGAGGGCAGTTTTTCAAAGATTCTACAATTAAGATAAAGCGTATCTGCGAATTCGAGCTCAGCATGGGTTTTTGTGTATAGTAGTGAAAAAAATAAAATAAAAAAAATCATTCTTTGCTCTATCAAATTAAAATCGTAATCTGATTATAATTTACAATCAAAATCTTATTATTCACTTCTCAATTAAATATAAGTTGATATTAATCAATTTAAGATCTGAAGAGTTATTTCGGGTCATAGTTTAAGACCCAATTCAGTGTGTGAATCATTAAAATTATATTAATAAAATAATATAAAGATAATGATTCACCAACTTGCATTAAATATGACCTAAAAGGTCTCAATAAGCTTGCTAACTTATTTTATTATTTTTTTAAAACTCTTCCCTGCATTTGAGGCCATATAATTTAAACGGTCACTTGTGTATATATTATTAACCATTCAGTGATTTATTTATACTGGACTCCCTATTTTTATATTCATAAACACAATTTGAAAACCATCAAATTTTAAAATATAAATAAAGAGGATGTTCCGATGCCATTGTCAATTTGACAATGTCAAATTCTTTGTTAGGGAACTCATTTTTAGGATAGGTCAATAGTAGGGTCCGACCGAAACAAGATTTTCAGCCGAAACCGAAACCGAAACCGAATATTCGGCCTCAACCTTAGTTTCGGCCGAAACCGTAACCGAAACCGAAACTTGTATTTCCTATAAAAATTTTTTTTCATTTTACCTTTTTTTTTTTTTTTTTTGAATTTTTTTTCCCTCCCGTGAAAATTATTTTACCTTTTTTTTAAGGAGACTAAATTTTTTTTCCCTCAAGCGCAAATTATTTGACCTTTTTTTTTTTTGCATGCGAGTCTCATCCCGTTTCTTCAGACTCTGGTTTCGGCCGGCCGAAAGGTTCGGCCACTTTTTGGCCGAAACCGAAACTACGGCCGAAACCATGATTTTTGGCCGAAACTGGCCGAAACCGTAACCGAAACCGAATATTCGGTCGGTTCCTAGTCAATAGACATCAAAGATGAGAAACTTCCAAAAATCATGGTATATATATATTCCTGTACAGTGAGGGACAATATTAAGCCCCACCCGTGCGTTTTCTACTTGTGATTATTTCATTGTTTTTAAATAATGGAAACTTTCATGGTTCAAACCTAGATAATTTTCAATAAAGATTTTTATTTTCTTTTATAAAAACAATGAAGTAATCACAATTAGAAAACGCATTGGTAGGACTTAATATTGACCCTCACTGTACATATATTTGATCACGATATACGCTATTTTAAGTATAATTTTTAGTAAATTGTTTAAACACGAATGTTTCAAGCAAAATGTTTTCATCTTTTTCACTCATAGAGAGTAAATTAATTTTGATACCGATATGCAATATATGCCTAAAGCAAATAAATTTATACACCTTACAAGTTTTAAACCTGACTTATGCTAGTTGAAAAATTATTTATTATATTAATTTAATATCTTTTACTTATTTATTAAAATTGAGAGGTACATAGGCTTATTCAGCCCCTCAATGTGTACAAATATATAAAAATAAAGTAATATAGCAACAGAGTATCGTCATTAGGCAGCGACAGGCGAGACATCACGACTTGGTCGGCACAATCCTCGGCAGACCGATCAAAAAGAGGACCCCAAGGGCCATCACACATCAACCAGGCGAGCCAGTAACTCCCGTCGGACAAGCAAATTCGCAGGGCCACGGGGAGCGAGTTCCAAACTCTACAAGCACTAACCCTGAAAGAGTGCGACATGATCGCCTTCCTAAATAAATAAAAATAACAAATATATACAGTATATTAGGGGGGTATGACTTTTCGACTTTTTCCGGTGCGCTTTAGGCCTGGCCGAGGGACCAAAAGACAGGGTCACATACAAATAAGGCGGGAAGCCAGAGCCAAGGACCCCATGAATAAAACACACATATCTGTATCTGAAATATTTTGGAAATTCCAAACCCAGATATAATTATGGGTAGATTAGGAACTCTTTTTATATAAAAAAAATCAATCTATATGATCAATTTTCTTTATTCTGAGCAGAGGGCGAAATGCCCCTCCCTTGTTTTATATATATATATACCGGTATTTAAAATCTGATGTTTGTCATAATAAGTTTTATTATCAAAAAATAAAATGTATACCAGTAAATAAATCAACAATTAAAAATATATTAAAATCGTGACGTGAAAGTTTTAAGCCTCAATAATATCATTAAAACTTAAAATATTATTCAGTAGTTGACAACTTATTGATTACTCTATTTTCCTTATTTTTAATAGAATATTTACCTTGTATTTAGCTTTTGATCCTGATTGTAGATCTGATTCTATATTTCCTGGATCCAAATATGCTATACTCATAAGGAAACCAGGCCCAGTGAATGCCCATAATTTTCGGAAACTAAAACTTGTCTGGAAAATAAAATAAAACAATTTAAATAGAAACTGACTAGATTTTTACCTAAAATACACCACTATCGCTGACTCATTCTGTTTATATATATATATATTGAATTTGTAGGTCAGAAATGAGTGTACAAAAAGGTATAAATAATGACAGCTAAAGAGCTTAGATTAAATTGAATTGCTTGCTTACACTTTCAGTTTCAGGAATGACAATTTTCTCATCCGCAAAATAGGTCTGCTTGGGTGCTAATTGTGATTTTTCCGTGGGTCTGTTGTTGTCAGTGCCTGCTGCCTCTTTTTCTTTTTCTTGCGAGGTCTGAGGTCCTGCCACCCTCACGTCCAGCGAATCTGCCTGCGCCTCTGCGTTTATCGACATGTTCACTCTGGAAATTCACTACAATAATTATCTTATCAAGAGATTAAAACTCAATTCCCTGATTCCAAATATATGAAAAACAGTATTGTAAATAAAAATATTAGCCTAATTCAAATTTAGAACGCATTTTAATGCAATATAACCTAGAAAAAAAAAAAATAATTTGATAAAACAAATATAAATGGAATCAAGACTAAATAACGAATTATTATGTATTTAGATTAATTAAATCAATTTCTTAAAGGTTATATATATATATACATTTATTTCTAATACATATATGCCTAATATTTGAAGTTAATTAAATATTAATCTTTACTTACTTTTATAATTAGCAGATTTATAAATGTAATTTGAGGAGATAAAAATTATTTTTCCATTTTCTATTAATTGTATATTCAAATAAAAATGACACAATCAGAAACGTTTGAGGTTTAACGGGAAATTAGAGACTGAGAAACATAGCCTGTCTATCTTTTAATATTAGAAAAGAAAAGCGCATTGAGATCGATTGAGATTAGCGCAAGACTGAAAGAAAGATGATTAACTCACGACACGACACGACATAGCACAGAGTGAGAGAGAGAGAGAGAGAGAGGGAAATTAATGAGAGAGAAAGAGAGGGAAGAACAGAGAGGGGGAAGATGCCACAATACAAAATGTCCATTATATAACGAAATGCATCTCGCTTCTCTTTCTCTGCATGTGCATGCTCTTTATGCATCTGCATACCTTCATAATTTATTAGAGCCCTAAAAGTCATCCTAATCAATTTAGAAAACATTGACCATTTTATTTTCTAAGAACTTAATGTGTAACTTAATTAATAAAAACTAGGAACCGACCGAATATTCGGTTTCGGTTACGGTTTCGGCCAGTTTCGGCCAAAAATCATGGTTTCGGCCGTAGTTTCGGTTTCGGCCAAAAAGTGGCCGAACCTTTCGGCCGGCCGAAACCAGAGTCTGAAAAAATGGGATGAGACTCGCATGCAAAAAAAAAAAAAAAGGTCAAATAATTTATAATTTGCACTTGAGGGAGAAAAAAATTTTAGTCTCCCTAAAAAAAAGGTAAAATGATTTTCACGGGAGGGAAAAAAAAATTCAAAAAAAAAAAAGGTAAAATGAAAAAAAATTTTTATAGGAAATACAAGTTTCGGTTTCGGTTACGGTTTCGGCCGAAACTAAGGTTGAGGCCGAATATTCGGTTTCGGTTTCGGCTGAAAATCTTGTTTCGGTCGGACCCTAATAAAAACCTTTAAATTAATTTTTTTTTACTTTCTCTTACTTCTATACATGGGCGTAGCCAGGGGGAGGCAGAGGGGGCCATTGCCCCCCCTGGCTTGTCCAAAAAATTAAAAAAAAAACAAACAAATAAATATTTTTCCCATTGGGAATTTTTTTTTTTAAAGCCCAATTCACTACATTAATTTAATTTTTTTTTTTATTTAAATAAATAATTAATAATCTATGTATATATTAATTGCAAACCCCCCTCTCGCCCTAACGAGGGGTTGGCCTCCCCCTAACAAGATGTCTGGCTACGCCCATGCTTCTATATATCATCATACTTATATATAATTCCCTTAAACCCGTGTCCGATGTGTGAAACAACCAATCAGGCCTCAGGGATAGCGCTGATTGGCGAAATACAGAGAGGGCGGAGCCGGAGAGGCAAATTCAAATTTTTTTTTAACCAGGAGAGATATCAATTTGGTTTCTTCCCTAAAGCCTTCCCTTGATAAGAATCTAAATTCGTTGTTTCAGAGTTTTTTTTAAATTCGGCAGCCCACCCCCCCAAATTTTTTAATTCTTCTACATCTTCAAATAAAAAAATGCTTTTTTGGATTTAAAATTCTTCAATGAATATCTATCAAGGGATTTAAAAGTTTAAATATTTTTTGTGTAATTGCCCCCCCCCCCCCCGAAATTTTTAATTCTTCTATTTCTTCAAATATTAACATGCTTTTTTGGATTTAAAATTCTTGAATGAATATCTATCAAGGGGTTTGAAAGTTTAAAGACTTTTTGTGTAATTGCCCCACCCCCGAAATTTTTAATTCTTCTATTTTTTTAAATATTACCATGATTTTTTGGATTTAAAATTCTTGAATGAATATCTATCAAGGGGTTTAAAAGTTTAAAGATTTATTGTGCAATTGCCCCACCCCCGAAATTTTTATTTTAAAATTCTTGATTTTTTTTTAATAGGTCCCTGTCCGCCTGATTTCATTTGCATGCCCGTTGGCTCGAATCAGTTTATTAAAGGGAAATTTAGGCTTGCTTCTTGCCCGTAATTTTCTCATGGCCTTCAAAACCCAGAGGCCGGGCAGGGCGAATACTCAAATTTTAAACTTGATTCATTGTATTTTCATTTATTCAAAAATAATATGGGCTTTAAAATTAAGAGAAAAACTACTGATCACGTATCGAGACGCCGCCCGCCAGGGTCAAGTTGAGATGGGCGCGGCGAAGCCGCGCCTTTCTCAACTTGTGTTAATATATATAGAAAGTATTGGATTCATGTCATAAATTCGATGTCTAGATTTTGACGGATATACACGTTTTGAGGTCCCCTGAATTAAAAAAGTGATTTTCGCGACATGGTCTGTCTGTATGTCTGTCTATCTGTGAACAAAATAACTCAAGAACGAAAAGAGCTAGGATGTTGACATTTTATATTTAAGCTAGGCACCCCCCTGGGACGTGACACGAAGCTTTTGAACAAAATCAGCCAAAGAATACTAGTACTTAACTGATGCACTTTTTCAGTTTTTTTTTTCGATTTTCTCTAAATTCGCTCCAACGATTTTGATTAAAATCTGGTGTGATAAGCCAACTTTCGATTACCGAAGGTGAGAGAAACATATAACCAAGTATTGATTAATTTAAATAAGCGAAAATGGCAGCCGCCGGGAGTCGCACCAAGGATCTGTCGATTTGTACTCAACATGCCCTACTACTGGAACACAGTACCGCACTCGCTTATTTAAATATGATAGATCGCTAAGTTTCAGTCCAGCTAGATTATGTTTTAATTTGTTCAATTATTTTTTCTTTATCTTGGCATAAATACAATAAAAAAAAGCACGTTATTTTAGGTGAATGACTCAATTTTAGAGGATTAACACTTTAAAGTTAATTGCTAAGGAATCTCATCTTTTCTGTGAATCCCCTCAAAAGCTTCTGAGTTCTTCAGCAAAGAGAAGGACATAGCGGGAACATATTTATTCATTCGTATGCAAACAAATTATATTATTTTTTTACTACTTGTACTCAATGCGCTATTGATAATAAAGTCTACTTAAGACCGGATTTTAAATATGATGAGTTGAATGGCTTCGGACAAGGGACCCCAAAAATTATTTAATTTTATTCAGCGGGGTCTTATTTTTCAGGAGGGAGAGGAGGGGGCGCGTTTCCATCAGAGGAGTCGTCACTGGTGGGCCATATATAACGAAAATTATTTTCTACTCCAGTTCTCAAAAGGCCTTTTGTTTTGTATCCAAAAAATCTCATTTCAATTGGGGATTTGGTAATTTACGCTCTGCCACGTCTCCATTCTATTATCTATTGGGAGCCCAAATGGCTTAAATAAAATCATCGGACTGCCTGGGGTCCGAACCCGCGACGTTCGGTGTAGAAGGTAGGCACGCTACCAACTAGACCAAGCCCGTAGGCGTAAAATTATTTATTACTTCTTAATATTTTATTATGAGGATTCTACTTTGACCTGCGGACCTGAAACATTTTAAAAGCTGACTGGAATTCCTAGCTCTAGTCCCTCTCTCCTATGCATGGGCGAAACTAGGGGGGTGCCCCCCCCCAAGCTCCTTGCCCCAAGAAAAATTGAGAAAATATGGGGCTTTCCAGGCCCCCGGGAGGATAGCTGGTCCCATGGCCCCTCCCAGCCAAATTCTCTAGTTACTGGTTAGTACCAATACCAATATTGATTAACTGGGCTTCTATGAATATTCAGGGAACATTTCAAACGGACCCAGGGTGAGGTGAAAAACCTTTTCGCGTTTTGACCCAAAAGTCTCAGTCTATGTTCGTTAATCTGAGTTCCGTGTACAGAAAAAAAAAGAAGAGATTAATAGATTAATCTATCAAACATTTTATACAAAAGATAAGCTTGCCGTTTCGCTTTGCCAGTACACTTCACATGCAAGAGAGATTAAATTAATTAATATATATGTCTTTGGTCACGTAGTAATTAGATAATCATATCTTGATGGATGGTCACTTAAAGAGATACCTAGATTCAATAATTAAGATGTATTCGGTGATGTTTTTTGATTATAAATGAAATTAAAATTATATTAAAAACTTTTTATAAATGAAGTAGGGGGAAAAGGAGAGGAATTTTTTTTTTTTTTGACGTTATAGTGACATTTTTTATTTCATTCATATGATAGTTTGTACAGTGAGGGACAATATTAAGTCCCACCCATGCGTTTTCTACTTGTGATTATTTCATTGTTTTTCTAAAAGAAAATGAAAATCTTTATTGGAAACTTTCTAGGTTTGAAGCATGAAAGTTTCTATTAAAAAATATATATATTTTTTTTTAAAAACAATGAAATAATCACAAGTAGAAAACGCATGGGTGGGACTTAATATTGTCCCTCACTATACATGTCCCTAACCTTAATTCTTCGTGCACGGAGAACATATTCTCCAACCAAAATGACCTGGTTTTTGTTAACAAATGGATTCTCGATTTAGATAAAGGTAGAAATTTAATGATATGGGGACCGACAAATTTTACCTTTTATTTTAGTATGTGAATATCAGTGGCGTAACGTACCGGTATTAGCTGGGCCCTTCCATACCCGTTGGGGGGTTTTCCATACCTCCCAAACCCCCCGTATGCCCATCAGCCCTCCTTCCCCTCTCAAAATATATTTCTAGATACGCCTCTGACTTCATTCCTAAATTATTAGAAAATATAATTTAAATCACTCTAAAGTGAAATCTTGTCCTCTCAGAACTACTAATTGCCTCTCTAATTTCCAAGCCAACTTGTAGATTTTGTGTTCCCATATTGAAGAAATCTGATTATAATTAATTTTCCAAAATATTTAACGGCAGTGGGGTAAAAGGCGTGGGCGATGTGGGCCCTCGCCCACGGCCTCTTTAAATTCGATACCATCAGACTTAAAATCCCAGTTTATTAAGTTAAGCAAAAAGGATTTGAGAAAGTTGAATCAATCAAATAGTGAATATTTGATTGATTTAACTTTCTCAAATTCTGGTTTAATTATCCAGAAGCCAATTTCTATCTCTCTTATGGTCGTTTATTAATGCTAACCAAAAAAAATATTAGCATAGTTTAATTTGAATTCTTAAATAAATAGCTACGATTCACATAATAAAATTCAACAAGGCCAACCGGCCTTCTCTACCTCGAGACAATAAATAAATATAGAAGGACCAATACCCTCGAAAAAAATGTTTTTAAAAGGAGAATATTTGAAAAAGTTGATTTTTAGGTTCCCGAATCGACCTTAGAATTAAGCTGGTCCTAATCTATTGCATCATTTGGGGAGGGGGGGGGCAGAGTTATTTGCACCTCCCTAGTTTTTTAGGCTGGTTTAGGGTTAGTATCAATACCAATATTGATTAACCAAAAGAAAGATAATATTTAGGAATTTTCTCTTATTGAATAGTATGCAGGACGAGATAATGGGTCAAGACTAATTCTAACGGATAAGGAAAAGTCGAATGCAGGGGTTCCCCACTGGCACTCTTGCATATAGAATAGCATGGCTGGTTGGTGTTTTTTAAAGATATTTTCCTTATGGTCTGTCCCACTTGCGAATGAATAAAGCTGCAGCTTGAGTCATAACCTTGGGATTAGAACAAGCGATTTATAAAATCTGACCAAAAACGTCAAAAGGTCAAATTATTATTAAATCAATTATAAAAATAATATCTGCTAGTAGATTAATATTACTCTAGATTGATTATCGGGTATTCAAATGGCTTAAATCAAATAATCAGACTGCCTGGGGTTCGAACCCGCGACCCTCGGTATAGAAGGTAACTTATTATAAATATAGTAAGAGAAAACGAGTGTAATTAAAATTGAGAGTTGTTACTAAAACAATTTAATATCGCAAATGTTCGATAAGCCTTAATTGTTTCAAAACAAAAACAAAGATAAAGTCTACTTTAAAAGAAATGTTTTGAAAACTAGAAAACACGGATACACTGAGCGCCCCAATTAAGTCCCCACCTGGTATCTGGTGTATAGTGAAATAATTTTAATGACCGAAAAGGTAAAACGTACAATCTGATACAGAAGATTTTATTTTACCTTTTCAAATTTAAAATTATTTCACCATATACCATATACTCTAGCTATCAGGTGGGGATTAATTGTGGCGCTCACTGTACAAGGAAATGGAATGGTAACATGAGCTCAGTACAAACCAAAATCAGTGAATAAAACCAATATACCAGTGAATAAAAACAATAGGAGAAGGGGAACTCAACTGCGGGAACTGAGAAGATGTCTGTTGAGATTAGACTTGAAAGTGTGAAGATAGACGCAGGAAGCTTGTTCCAATCACGGGAGGTCATGGGGACAAAGGAAGATTGGAATTGACTAGATCTATTAGCACTTGGATTTCAATCCGAAATCTTAAATTCTTCTTGTCTGGAGGATTGTAAACCAAAATCCTTGATCGTTCGGATTTAAATTGCGATGCTGTCCAACCCTGGACCTTAAAAGCCAAGGTAATAGTTTCGGATCCCAGGAAGCTTTTTGAATATTTATTTAAATCAATTGGATACCAAATGGTATAAATAAATGGGCTTGTATCATATGGATCGAAAATTTTATATATATTATATTTATATTTTTAATAAATAATTAATACAAAAATGTGGTCTATAATTAAAAATTCCCCTAATAATATTAAATTTGCCGAAAAGATTTTATTTTTCCCTTTCTTGTTAAAAACCCAAGTTATTGAGAAATATGGGAAAATGTACAGAGAGATAATTTTAATTTATTTATGAAGATAACAAATTTCCATTTACTTCTTATCAATTACTACTTTTGGAATGTTGTTTATATTTTTCATATTAAATGCTTTTATTTTATATACACATTAAAATTTGAAAACAAGTTATGCCCTAGGAAGGATTAACGTCCTACAACCCCCCCCCCCCCTCCCCTCTCAACAATGAATAGAATAAATAGTAGATAGAAAAGAAGCGTGCAGCCAGGTAATAAGTCTCCATGAAATTATCTCTGTTAAGGAAACAGTTTCCTAAACAGAGTTTAATTTAATTTCATGGAGACTTATTGCCTGGCTGCACGCTCCTTTCCTATCTACTGTTTAAATACAACAGCCACTTTAATTCTTCGAATAGAATAAATATCTTCGCTGAGCTTCTAACTTACACATTTTTGATAAGAAAGGATTCGTCATCAGGATTGCAATGCATCATGAGCGGGTTAAATTATTGATAAAATGAGAATCTTCTTTAATTGCTCAGGGGTCCACATCTTGTGGGTCCTTGGATGGCAACCACGAGCAGCCCGAGCTGTGACAGGCAGCCCTTCATTTCCTTGTATGTCTGTCTCTTCCTTCCTCTTTTCAACAGGCGTCAGACCGTGCGACGGTCCTATTTCTTCCGGTCGCAAAAACATATGATGGGGTTGGAGGAAATAAGTGATGTTCGCCGACCCAGCATCATGGGAATAAGGCGAGGACAGAAGAAGAGAATCTTCTTTAAATTCAACCTATAAATATTGAGAAGGATGTAGATAAAATAAAGGGTCGGACTAAGCCGAGCGCACAACTTTGCCCATCCATTATTCAAGAAAAAAATATTACCCCTCCCCCCCCCCTAGAGCCCCCTTAATGGTCCAATGTTGACCAAAAGCTTTTCAGTTCTTGGCCTCTACCCCTAGTTTATGTGTGCAAAATTTCAAAACAATTGAATGAATAGTTTTTGAGTTTTCGTTGATGAAAAAAAAATTCTTGACAAAATTGAGGGCAAATATGTTTCTTAACCCGGCATGGTCCTGAAGGAGTCATTTGGACTCCGAAACGTAGATGTATAGCGCGATAATATCTACCAGGCTGTCCCCTATCTTCACCTATAAATTTCTTACTCCACTCTGCGGGGGGGGGGGTCCAGAATAAAATTTTATTGATTTTCACCACCTCAAATCATTATAAAAAATAAAAATAAAGTAAAATTTAATGTATAGAATTATATCATGTTAATGCAATTCCACTTTCTCTAAACGATCTGTTGTTAATTAATTGATACATTATCTAACCAAGATTATCATTAAACTAATTTATTTTCATCGATAAGAAGCTTTTTCTTTTACAATAAATATTTTTCCAAGATAAAATCATGTAGTTGAATAAAAAAAAAACCTTCTCTTGATAAAAAATGCAAAAAATTGATTGTTTTTCTTAAAAATAATATTTCAAGTTCCAGAAGCCCTCGGGCTTGGCATAGTTGATAGCACGCCTGCCTTGTATACCAAGGGTCTAGGGTTCGGATCCCAGGCAGTCCTATGATTTTATTTAAACCATTTGGATATCAAATGGCTTAAATAAGAATGCCTGGACTCTATTCATAATAACGGTTATCGTAAAAGTCTTATATGGCCTGAGTTGCCGAAAAGACTGTGTGAATGTGAGTGTGAATGGAAAAAAGTGTGAGTGTTAAAAAAAAGTACCAGAAAAATTGAAGTGGAAAATAAGAATAAAAAAAAAATTACTTTTTGTCAAATTATAATTTCGTAATTTTTGTTTCCTCTCTCGCTTTAAGGATTTGATTAAATTGTTTAATACTCAGGGTAAGGTGAACCTCGAGTTACTCGAGCTGGTATCTTTTCTCTTCCTCCTTTTCTTGTTATTCGCTTCGAAGCAGTTCCCAGCCGTATCTTATGATACCCCTGCAGCAGGAAAATAAAAGGGCATTCAAGGATTTTATTTCATTAAACGCTCACCACTAAGTCAATAATTTTTCAACTATTAACAGTAGAAAAAAGACTTGAATAGTGCACTACTTTTTAGGAAATCTTTGAGGAACTTAGGGCTAATTTAAATATCAAATTTGAGTCTAGAACGTTTTTATTTTTCGAGATATTATGATCACAGACACACTTTTTAGAGACAGGGGCCTCAAAACGTGTATTTCCGTTGAAATTGCGATTGCATAGGGACTGGACCTGAGGCTCCACCGGGCATTTAGGGTAAGAGTCTGATGGCACTCCGAAAATTTATCACTCCACTATCATCATGTATAAACAAGATAAAAAGCCTATCAATTTACATACCAGAAAAAGCCACTTTTCTGCGATCATTGTAATAAATTTTTCTCATTTCAGGCACAAATTATACATTCGAATCATCTCTTGATACTGTATAATTTGTATAGATTCAAAATCCCATTAAAAAAACATTAAATTTAATCAGATAAGAGTCAAGGGAAAAATAAAGATACTTTAATTTTTGAATAAGTAACGAGAGAACAGACAAGAGTTCTTTTTCTTTCTCTTATATATATGTATATATATATATATATATATATGCGAAGACAAGTTTTCTCGGGTTAAGTCGCGTGGGGTGCTGAGATTTACTCGACGTTTCGGCTCTCCTTTTGGAGCCATTTTCAGAGAGAAGGAAGTTAGGAGGTAATGGTGGAGGGGGGTTGTTTACGGGGTCGCAGTCTTCCAGTTACTCTCGGCCTGGGGAGTAGGCAGGTTGAGACCCCGGGAACCAAGAGCTAACACCCCGACTTGGGGAGTAGGCAGATTGAGGCCCCAAAGTCAACCCAAACCAAACACAAACCCGATTACACAGAACCAACCACTGTCCATTCCTCAGAGACAAACCCAGACCTCTGAGGCATCCACCAAACACACCACCAACACACCGACTTGGGGAGTAGGCAGATTGAGGCCCCGTAGTCAACCTAAACCGAACACAATTACACACACCCAACCTTCCTCCAGTTTTCAGAGACCAATCCACGCCTCTGAGTCATCCACCAAATTGACCTGGGGACCAGGAAGACTGCGACCCCGTAAACAACCCCCCTCCACCATTACCTCCTAACTTCCTTCTCTCTTGAAAATGGCTCCAAAAGGAGAGCCGAAACGTCGAGTAAATCTCAGCACCCCACGCGACTTAACCCGAGAAAACTTGTCTTCGCATACATCCGGTCGCGGAAACCTTCAAGAACATATATATATATATATATATATATATATAATAGTTTTGCAATCAGGGCAACGGAAATTTGAAGTGTAAAAAAAAATGATCTGTCTGTCTCTGTGTGTGTCTGTGCACAAAATGTCTCAAGTAGTAAAAAAAAACTCAAACGCTATATTTAAACTACAAAACGAATAATGATGATAATAAAAAATATTTTTATAAAAATTAATCAATTTTATTTGTTAAAAATTATTTAGGTTTTTTTTTTTTTTTTTTTTTTTAAGATAACATATAGCTTAAAACTTAGCAATATTTAATCAAATTAAGAAAAACAAAAGTAAATGTACTTAAGAAATATTTTCCATAGTAAAATAGCAATCTAACCATACGTGCACAAAACCAAATCATCGCTCTGATAAGAATATTATTTTATTAAGTATAAAAATCAAGTTTATATCCAAGTACAAGCATGATTAGATATACTATATTATACTATCCAGCCTTGTATTAAATTTATAATGGAAGACAAGTGAGCTTTGCCCAATAAATTAAATAAATAAGCAAAAAATAATTATAAAAAACACTACCCCATTTATATACTCGTATATATAATCTATATTAAATAATATTGCTTATTAAATCACATATTGAGAATAGGATATCCCTTAAAAAATAAAAAAAATTAAAATTGTGATGTTTAGATACGGTATTAAGTCTATTATTGAGAAATGATAAAAGAGCAATTTCATTTATATACAGGCACTTAAAAAAGTTTGGTCACTGATAAATTAATAATTACATTAGGAAATGTAATCTAATATTATTTAATTCGAAATATGTTAATATTAGATATTTATTTCTCTGTTGACAAATTAAAAATAATATTCAAAGGCGTATAAATTGAAAATTTAAAAGAGAGTGCTTAAAAGTATTTTTGTTTTGTTTCAAATCTTTTTCGCCATTTAGACCTCGTCTCTATTTATTTCAATTAATTGGTAGCCAATTCAATTGGTCCTTTGTCCAATGACAAAACTACAATTCAACTAGAGGGGTAATGTGACCCTTATTAAGGTTTTGGCCAGGTTTGCGTGAATTTTTGATAGTTATTGTATTTAAATTTGTATTGTTTTTGTTTAGAACTGGCAGTGACGGCGCATGCCCCCCCCTGACAATGAATTTTTTTTGTTTCTCTGTTGATAAAGCCTAAATGTATATTGTTCGCTCCCCCTGTTGGCAGGTTTGCCCAACACCTGCCCCCCCCCCCCCCTCCAAACTGAGATTAAGCTGGCACCGTGGGACCTAGCCACCGAGAACTGGTGCCTCTAAGCGAGTCGTTAACACATTTATTTATTTATTTTCTATCCCATGAATTAGGTTCGGATTGAAATTTAAATTCTAAGTGGTTTTTGGCAGTAATTCTACTAGTCAGAAAATTTAGGGTTCAAAGTTTCAAGTTGGGATGAAGGACCTTGTCTTTGTATATGCCCAAGGGTTATATAATATAAATTCAATTAACAGTTCAAAAAGTAATTGGACAATTGATGATTTTGAATATGTTAAAATATCTTTTGTTAGATTAGTATATTCTATTTCAAAATTTTCTTCAATTTTACTTGTTTATCATTTTTGTTTTGGTGGCTGACTGCTAATTTTTCCCCGTTAAGCTGGTGTAAGCATACCTCCAATATTAAATGAACGCCCCATCTTAATTTTTTCAACCTCAGCCCTTCTCTTTTAAGCATTGTTTTTTAATGAGTTAAAATTATTAGTACATTACTTTGCAAATTTTTAATTTAAAATGCAGATCTTAAGCTCATCTCCAAAATACTACGCCAATAACAAATAATTAAGCCTGTATTAATGAAAAATATGTTATTAATTTCGTTCATATTATATATATAAAAATAATTCATATAGTTTTGATAAATTTACTCTTTGTGATAAAATTATATAAAATGTTGACATCTTATTGTCTACCCTTGTGCAAGATTGTCTTTATAATATTAAAATGTCTTTTAATAATGCTTAAAATTAAGTAAAAATAGAGAGTAATACTTATGGCGATTATCACTTGTTAAGAAGTTATAAAAGGTTCTTTTCTTTTGTCGATCTGGGAATTTATCGTTTGGTATTTGAGTAATTTTAACGATAAATCGCGAGCTGATTGGCGGACTTTTACATCATGAATGAGTAAATTTTACAAAGATCAAAACTTTATGAAATATTATTATTAAACATAAATAGACAAATATAAAAAAATTACTTTGTAATTTTTTTTTAATGAGATGTTAATTAAAATAACATTAGATGAGCAAATGTTCAACATCCGTTTTTTTTTCTTTTTTTAATATTTCAACATAACAACATAGAAAGGTGTGATAATCAAATCAATAAATAAATTATGAAAAGTAAAAAAATATTTTTCTTTTTTGAATGATAAAATTTGAAAATTAAAAAAATATTTATTCTAAAACAGTGTTTCTCAGCCCTTTTCATATATGGCGTTAAAATTTAAACCGCCATATAACGAGAGGGGCTTTCTTTGGGTTATTTTTTATTTAAACTTTTTTTGAAGGGAAAACTTCTGAGGGCGCACCGCTAACATAATTTTTGCTAGAAAGTAAATGTGTCACGTCACGTCCAACCCGAAAATTTACTGCGGTATGCTTAGCGGGCCTCGCAATATTATATTTTTTTTCTTTTTTAACTCTTTTTCGGCATCTGAGGCCATTTCAACCCTATTTATTTAAACAGGAGAAGGAGCAGGTGCAGCCAAAAATAAAAGCACAATTAAACGGGCACATGCTCCGTCTCCTGTCTACAGAAAAACAGCTACTGACTTCATTGATTTACCTATTTATTTAAATTAAAGAGTAGCCAATTGAATTGTAATGAATTTTGGTCTCGGATGCGAACCCGCGACCTCTGGTAAAAGTGGCAAGCATCCCAGGGGAGTATATACAATTATTTTTCGGGGCGGGGGAGGGGGTACAAACTCATTTTTGAAGATTTACCCCCTCCCCCCACACCCTTTATAAAGATATTTTAAAATTATATAATGATTTATTAAATGGGAAATGCTTTATGAAAATTTTTAAAATGTATATAAATTTCGATTTTACCACGAGCGCCGCCGCGGGGACATTTTGAAAATTTCAGGGGGGGCCCGGGCGACAAGACCAGACATTTCGTGGCAGACGGTCTTAGTATCAATAACAATCGTCTTATAATTATAATTTTTGACTTCGGTGTGTTCTTTAGCACACTCACTTTTTGAACTACGGTATTTTTAACGGCTTTTGTTTTTTCCCATAGCCCCAATAGGGGAGAGCTTTCGGGTTGAGAAACACTGGTTTAAAAAATTTTCTTACTAATAATTAGTATTGTTGAAGATTTCAAAATTTTTTTAATTTTTATATTTTTTATAAAAATACCAATGCTAAAAAAATGTAATAAAATATCAGTAATTTCTATTAACATTTTATGAAAATGTTTCTCTAATTATGAAGCAAAATAAAATCTTATTTTGAGCAAGAATTAGCGATAAAAAATGGACTAGTAAAAGAGAAAAAAAATCAACAATTCGCCTGTTGATATAAAAAAAAGATTTTAGGAAACAAATATCAAGAAGATAAAAACAAAAACAATTGGCAAGACGATGAAATTATAAAATAAAAAAAAAAGATGAATGTATTCAGAGAACGTGTTCAAATGTCCACGCTTGGGAGGGCGATGCCGAACACTTGTCCACTTGAAGATCGTTGCCGCTCCGAAGTCCATACGCATCTAGGCACTTTCCGCTTTCAATATGTCGAAGTTGTCCCGCCTGCCGGTCCATTCATTTTTTTATCAGCTCTTGCCATGTCTCTAAAGCATCATGCGAACGAACCCTGTCCCTTTTAAGCTGATAAAGCGACAAAAAAGCTCTACTATATATTAAAATACATGCTGCATATTAAATCAAGATAAAGCAGACGAATGAAAAGCATTATCGACAGATGTTATTTGAAAAATAATTGAGAGGAAAATATTAATAGAGATTTAAAAGAAAATTCAGAACAAAGATAAATGCCAAAAAGTATTAAAAATCATATTATTCAAAAGCCACTTATAATGAATCTTTTTTTGTGATAAGAATATTTAATCAATAAGATCAGAGTTGAATAAAGTTTAACCCAAATCTTTTGATAATATCGACATTTGAAAGATGAAGAGGTTTAAAAAAAAGTTTATCAAGAGGTGTTAATTATATTTATAATTTAGCCTGTACTGATAACCAAAAGAAGGCCTAGATAGAAAAGGAAAGTAAATAGAAAATCGATAAATACTATTGATATTTTGGAAGTGAGACGTCTAATTTAGTGATTGCCGACCCTCAATTAATTGTCAGTGATCCTGATCAAGATTCAAAAACAAAATCAATCAAATGTCCTCTGCATCCAAAGCAGTAAATTTCTATGAAAGTTAGTGAATAGGTAGTAATTTATTTGGCAATTGACTTATTTACGAAGAATTTTTTTTAAAATTGCGGTTTGAAGAAAAGAAACTTTTTAATGAAATTGAATAGAATTTATTTCTCTAGCTATTCTATTCTATTTTATCTAATAATCGATGTTATAATATTATAATTATACTCACCATTGTCAAAGACCATGTTTGTGCAGGAATTCCTGTGCACGGTGAGAGTTGTACTTTTTCACCGTCAATCGAAGCACAATGGTCCTCGTCCCGGAGTTCTCCTTTATGGGATAATGAGTAGAACTAAAAGATGTATATATATACATTAATATTTCATATTTTAAAGAGAACAATGTAAAAAACATATATATAATCAAAATAGTACCTGGGAAGACGTTAAATTTGTATTACATTGATAAACTCCTAAAACATACGATGCTGAAGAAGAGCGTAGTAACGAATCCAAACAGAGATTTTTAAATCCCATTATCTAAAAAATATTTAAAATATTTTCAATTTTATGTGCATACCGATAATCGCAAAGATTTTTGGAGTAATATTTTGTTGGAAATGAGATGAGCCAGAGTTAAAAATAACAATTCCACTCTTTGAAGCCAAATCTATTTTATTCAAATGGCCTTTTTGAGTGAGTGACAATATTGAAGCAAGCCCAATCGATTTATTATGTGATTATTTCATTGTATTTGAGAGTTTTTTAATTATAATTAAATTAATAAATTAATATTGAATTGGGATGCAATGCTGTCCGAAGCCAATAATAAAATACTTTTTTTCATACATCATGTATGTAAGATATAAAATAATGTAATAATGGAGAAATAAAATTATTATTATTATTATTATTATTTCAATGTTTTTTAAAAAAAGATGAAATTTTTAATGGAAACATTTGTGATTCAAAGAAGAGTATTCTAATAAAGATTTTCATCTTCTTCTTTTATAAAAAAACAATTGAATAATCACATGAGAAAACGCATAGTGGTTGGTAGGTTTGATATTGATCCTCATTGTACCAGGTTTCCAGGTAACCGTTCCTTCGTTGACCTATTGAACGCTTAAGACATCCGTTTGTGTGTCTTTGATGTTATATATACAATTATTCTCGACAAGTGGCTCTGAAGATGGCCTAAGTGCCAGAAACGTCAGGAACAACAATTTGAATAAAAAGTATTTAGTTGCAATCGGTGAATTAGATAATTTGTTTATATTAGAATTTCTGGCTCCTGAGAGGGGAAAAAATGATTATAAAAGACCTGAACATACAAACAGAATGAAAATGGACAGTTTGATCAAACTAAACAACCCATTTGCGTTTTTTCGCTTTGATGTATAAAAAAAAGACAATTGAAGCATTGACACAAGATTGACCACGCGCACTAACGCGAACGTTCATTCCGTTTGTAATTCGGCGCAATGTTCAGCTCTAAGGTGCGCAAATCGTGTTCGAGGAGGATCAATTGTCTATTAGGGAAGATGAGGAGAAAAAAATTCCTTTTCTCAATGAAAAAAATATAATAAGTATAATAGACCTAGTATTGCATTTTTGTTTAAAATAAATTATTCTTACCCTGCCATAAGCTATAACATCTTCGTCAGGTATATATTTTTCTGGATAAATATTTTTTAAATACCAATTAAATGAATGACATTTCAATCTTTTTCGGAGGTCTAAACGAGGACGGATATCTCCAATTTCTACTTCCTTAAAAAAAAAACAAAAAGGTTATTTAATAGTGGTATTAGAAAAATTGTAAATAAAATCTAGATATTATTGATATTGATGTGTGAAAAAACACATCTTGTAACATCTAGATATTATATTTCAAATCTAAAGAGTTTGATAATTTATTTTACCAGAGAATTTTATAAATTCCAAAAAGAATGATAATTTTTATGAAGTTAATTTTAAATATTATGGCCTATACCTTTAATTCAGGACGATGAAGAAAGAAAAGTCTAGCATAATCATCCATCCAAACACGAGCTGCTCGGGCTGTATTAAGTCCATGTGTGTCTTTGTTCCCTGGGAATGAATATGGATGAAAATCTCGGAAAATATGACCAACACGTGAACAAGGAATGGTTTCTATTGAACCACCGCACATCCAAATCTAAAATAAATTCAAATCAATTTAAAATTTTTAATCAAATTTCTTTATGATATATTATAAATATACTTACTCTAAAAGACATTTCAAGGTTTTCACCACCCCAAATATCCATTTCAGAATCATAACTTCCTATTTTCCAAAAAAATTGCCGATCTATAGCCAATAATCCTCCGGCCATAGTAGGAGACCTAAATAAAAAATTATTTAAATATTTCAAAGATAAATTTAAATAAAAAAATGTAGTTTTGACACTATACCTGACAGGTTCTATAGAAGTGAGAAGACGTTCAGGAACATGAATCCAATCAAAATGTCCATTCCATGTGAATCCGCCAACTTCAAAGAAATCTCGATTATAATGATAGGCAAAGGTTTTATCATCTATTACATCTATTATTGGAACAACAACTGCTGATTTATTTTGGGCGATACGTGCAACCATTGGTTCTAACCTTGGAACAAAAAAAAGTTTGATAATTTAACAAAATAAATTATCATTTTGAATAGTTTTAATAAAAGAAAAATTAATTTGTTTTTAAATAAAATCAAAACATTGAAAAATATTATGCTTTATAAATCAGGCTAGATGGTAGATCTTCCAGGAATTTCTCAAGAGAGAGATTTATATGAAAAAATTGAGAGAATCACCCCTGGGGAGTTTTGCCCAATATACAAGTATTTCTTAAAAAATATGTTTTAAATCTTCTTTGTGTACAAGTTTTTCCCACATCCAATGGCGGGGATTATCCACCAAAATCATACTTCCGCAGTGAACAAGGATTTTGTGGATATAACTTATTAATAAATATAGATCTCGAAAAATATTTAATTTATATATATACCTAATAACTCTGGGCAATTAGTCTATATTCATCATCATTTTAAAATGAATGGAAATAATATTTAAAATTAATAAAGGTCACATAAGCGAAAAGTCATAGTGCCCCCAATCCATTAATAAGAATAAAAAAGTTAATTGAGAACCTTATGGTCCAATCCCACACAGAAAGTAACCGTTGTAATCGGGACATAGGAAAAGAAAATTGATAAATTATATACAATTGATATCAATCAATACAATTATTGTAGCTTAGTTGCTATTGATTAGATTAATTACTAAATTTTAACCGTAAAAGCGTTTTGAATAATGCCAAATTAATTGAAATTAAATATTTACCAATGAGTGACGACTTCACAATGTGCATCTAAGAAAACAAGAACATTTCCAGTGGCTTTTGAAGCTCCAGCAAGTCTTGCGCGTATTAAACCTGATCTTTTGGGAAGACGAATCAGTTTAATTAATTTTGCTGGAAATCTTGTTTTAATGTAGTAATCCAATTGACCTTGGAGAAATTCTGTAATTTAGAAAATTATTAAATAAGATCTATTAAATTAGAATAATAAAGCGTCCAGTGGCGAGCGACAGTGAGCTCGTAGATTATATACATATATATATATACCGTATATCGCTCGTTTGCTGCAATAACGTCAAAATTCAAAAATCACCCTTTTTGAGTTATTGGCACAGTAAGGACAGGTAAAACAAGCTCTATCCCATTCCCCCCAATCATACTACTTTTAAGCACACATACATCCACACACACCTCTCTGAAAAAAGCCCTCCAGTCACAAACTGTGCTGGAGGACAATTTCAGCTCATACATACAATCTTGTTGTGACCTTTTTAAAAGAAAAATTCAGTCAACAACAAGATTTGGACCAAACTCATCTTGCTTTCAGAAAACCATGAGCCGAGGCGCACGGATCTGACTACACGATGAGTTCGGCCCCCACTCGACCTAAGACATTGCCATCTGTAACCATCAATTAATGTATTACATTTGGTCAATGTCAACCATTCACGACATCGGGGACACTCATATCTACTCGCAACCAAACCAAGATCCATACAAAATTTCAATACTTGCAATTTCCCTTCCATTCCAGATTCATGCTTCCGATACAAATCGGTCAAAAAAAGGATATCAATCCTTTCACTCATTGTGAAACTTTGAGAAATGATAATAAAAGCAAATGCCAGAAAAAAAAGGGAATTCCAGAGAGCAAAAATGCCAAAACGGGAAAAAACAATATTATAAATTTCACTTTAAAAAAGCACAAGACAATAAAAAAACTGTGAAGCACGGGAGTGTTTTATATGGTTATATTTATATTCAATAATAGCTGGGAAGACCAGGAGATGAATGTAAAGATGGTGTCTTCCAAGAAGGGAAACCCAGGAGATTAATGTAAAAATGGCGTCTTATAAAAATGAAATAGTGAGAACATATCCCAAAAAGAAGAACGAAAGAATCACGAATGATCACTCAGCGCCCTCTAGGTGGCCTGTCACTTTATTCTAAAGATTAGCCTTTAAATTTAGTGCCAGTGTAATATAATAATTTTGTATATTTTGCATATAATATTATATAGTTTTTGAAAAGGGGGGGAGGGGGCGCTAAAAAGGTATTGTAACCCGGGTGCGAGTTAAGCTCACTACGCCACTGTCTCTCCTGAAAAAATATAAATTTTGAGTTATGACACTCTTGCAGCAAATGATTTATATATATACATCCGTAGCAGAACACAAATTTTCCACTTTTCACAATTTAACAAAATAACAAAAAAAACTTATCTAAAGAGACATAATTTGAAGTGATATTTACTTTTGGAATGAGTCGTAAATGAATATTTTCCAAAAAGATTGATGCATTATCCAAATTTGGAGACAAGCAAGAAAGTCGAATCCGAAATCAAACCACCTAATCCCAATCCCCACTCTTGAAAAGTGTTCCAAAAGGGAAGCCGAAATGTCCAGTTAAATTCAACACCATATAAAGATGAGAAGTTTGGTTAGAACCAAGGGTTAGAACTAAACAAAATAATACTCTTTGAAAAGAAGGCAAAGAATATATATATAAATTAATTTAAAAAATATATTTTCAGGTTGAAGAATTCGAACTAAAAAATGAAAAACATTTTTAAATAGGCATATTTGGGCAAATTTTTTGAAATACTTTGTCAAGAGCTTAGGGAAGATTCACTTGGCTTAAAAAATAGAATATTTTTAAGCAATGGTTTCCAACATACGTATCTATGAGTTTGTTTATTCATTGTTGCTGACGTCAACAAGATGTCTAAAAAGTTAAAAGTGCCTGGCTTACCTTCATCACTAAAGTCGTCAACAAGTATGATCTCTTTTAAAAGATGTTTTGGTGTTCTATTTACAACACTATGAATTGTCCGTATTAGTGAACTCCAAGCTTCGTTTATAAAAATAATAATAACACTAGTAGAAGGTAAATTATCCGGGTAAGTTATTTGGGAACATCTAAAAAATATATTAAATATAAAACCAGTCAATTAAAAGTAATGATAAATAATTACTTTGAATTTCTAGCATCTGGAAGACTTCTATTATATGGAATTTTATCACTTAGCACTATATTAAAGGCGACTTTCTTCATTAATTTGTCGGCGAGTTCTTTCTCTTCGTCTTCTAAATTGACAGGTAAAGCCCCGTCGCCTAACCCTTGGATGATTTTCGCCTCACGTTTTCGTATTAGCGATTCATATAAATCATTCTTTTTAAAATTTAAATCCATTTCTTTCTCTGTATTGGTATCAAACTTAATCCATGTCATTTCTTTCTTTAGCACATTCACTCTCTCGTTAATTATTCTCTTCTCTCTTATTTCTAAAGGTTCTGATTTATTCCATTTTATTAACATGTGAATTATTAAAAAAATAATAATAAAACTCATAATTTTTAATTTAGTGTGTTTGGTAAACAGAGACCAATATTTCATTTTCAATTTAATTTGTCGCATTTTTTAAAATTTTATTTATATTTTACATATATATCATAAAATATGCATTTGCTTTAATAATTTGTGACCTGAAAAAAAAAGAAAAGAAATTTGACATATTAAAAATTGCCAATATATTGATTAAATAATAAATATTTTAAAATTTAAAACCAACCTGTTTTATTGGTGAATAAAAATCAAATGGAATGGAAATGTCAAGAGAAAAATATTTCATGAAGATAAAAGGATAATCATTATGTTTTAGAAAGTTTCAAATAATAAAATTATATCTAAAAACTAGCGTGAGAATTTTTAAAAAGTGTTTATTTTTTTACGCCATTATTTTATAAAGACGAATCAAATGAAAGGTTTTGACATTTATTACCAACTGACGGATTTTAATTTTTTATTAATTATTAAAACGAAATATTAATTATTTTCCATTAAGATTAGGATAAGATATCAACCTTTTAAATAAAAAACCTTGAAATTTAATTTCTTCATTAAATTAATGAAAAAGTTCCTGATAAAATTTTAATTAATTTAAGGCGGCAAAACTGAAATTTCAAATACATGTCGAAGATGTATATTATATTTTTAATTTTATTAAATAAACCGTCATTGAATATAGAATCAGGGGCGTATATAGGGGGCCGAGGCCCCCCCCACTGAAATTTTCCAAATGCATA
The DNA here is from genome assembly GCA_023213315.1 of Euborellia annulipes. NCBI lineage: Eukaryota > Metazoa > Arthropoda > Insecta > Dermaptera > Anisolabididae > Euborellia > Euborellia annulipes. The sequence continues at coordinate 85,941 of JAKCPI010030973.1, forward strand.
TACATATATAGGGATATACACAGGGGCGCCGGAACGAATTTGAATCAGGGGGGGGCAAAAAAATTTTTTTAGAAAATTAAAATAATTTAATATGTTCAAATAGTATAAAACAAAAACAAATCTACTATAAAACTTTAACAATTTTAAATAAAATCACAATTTTAATAAAATTAAAATTTTAAAAAATTTGGTAGTGATTTTTCAAAAAATTTTTGGAAAAAATTTGGAAAAAAATGAATTTCTTACTCTTTTAATTTAGAAGATTTTATTTTTCAAAAGTAAAAATATATCATTTTTAATAATAAGTGAAATAAAAGAAGAAATTTTGCCCCCCTCTGCCCCCCCCTGTAGGATGCCAGGGGGGCAATGTGCCCTTGCCCCCCCCAGTTCCGGCGCCTATGGATATACAGACATCAGTGGGGACCGATTAATGCAATTTTGTTGGTGGGGGCGGTTGGTTGGAAGTTTTAATTTACAGGAGGGCCTCCTCTGGGAGATAAAATTTTTAAAAATAATATCTTTAAATACCAGCACCCTTTAGGTGTTTTAAGACTTAAAATTGATAGTAAAAATATATTTTAGACAAAAAATGATGATTTTTTTAGATAACTAGTTTTTAAAACTTTTTCAATTTTTTTTCGGCAGGAGGAGGGGGTAGCTGTAGTGTGCTGTATGTATTTATAAATTTTACATATGAATTCTAATCCCTCCCTGATTCTAATGTACCATACTACCCAGACTTTCAACAGAAATTTGTGTGCTGTATCCAGATTAAAAAAATGCCTTCAAACTAGGCGCCACCTGCATCTCCCCACTCCTTTTTGAATCCCCCCTCCATTTTTAAAGGAGAAAGGGAACCAAGCCATCTTTGGAGGCAGTTGGCTTTTCACGCGCCATTTATTCACTGCATATTCGCGTTTTTTATTAAAAGTTTTTTTTTATTTTGTGATTATTAGTGTTCATCAGTGTTTTAATTAGTGCTCTTGGATAATGGATTATTAATTTTAATGGTCGTCACCTTTCTTCGTCTCTGTCTCGCACTGCGGGGTCGACTCAGGATTAATATTAATGGTATTTATATTTATTTTAATTAGCATCACTCTCTCTATTCTCTTGTAAAATTGTGTATCCTAAAATTTTCTACCATATAAATTTGTATTTGATCAAAATCCTATTTCTTATTTTTATATATCATCATCAATGTCATATCATTTTAGCAATTCGTTATTAAATTAGATTTCTAAGAATATCCATTTTACTTGGAACCAAGGTATTCTTGGAACTTGATTGTCACGTGCATAAGAGAATCAAATCATATAACAGCAAGCTTGTTTCTTTTAGTTCGAACTCTCGCCGCTTGGTGGCTTTCAGTGTCTTGCCAATTTTTTTTTTTTTTTTTCTTAAAAAAAAAAAACACACTTTTTCTCATTCACACCAGTGGCGGCTCGTGAGTTTAATGCCGGGGGGCGCACCACTGGGGGGTCTGGGGGCCCCCAAGAGAAGACTAAACCATACACACTAAATCACACTACATACCAATCACACATTCGTTAAACACTTAGAATGCGGTTAAAAAGTTAAGGAACGCCGGCGCGCTGTGCGGCGACTAGCTGATGCTTCGCTCTGCGCATGCTCGGACGGCGTCCCAAAACTCCCATTCGGCTCAAGCTTACACCCGTCATAGCACCAGCCAGCAGCCCCCACCACACCTCTCTCCTAATAACTAACTGCATGTTGATGGATTGGGGCGTTCAGGACAGCGTCCGACGGCACTTTTCGCGCTATTTTTGCCTGTTTTTTCCCTATATTTTCGATGTACGCGACTGATAAAACACTTTGGTTAGTTATATGTATAATTATAATTGAATGAGTATTTAATTATTTTTTACTTTTTCAAATCTTTAGGAGGGGCGGCGTCCGAGAGTCCTTATGGGAGAGCCGCCACTGATTCACACTCACACTCACACACACATTCACACAGTCTTTTCGGCAACTTAGGCCATTTAAGACTTTGACGATAACCGTTATTATTTATAATATATCTATTTAGGGTCCAGGCATTTCTATTTAAGCCATTTGGTATCCAAATGGCTTAAATAAAATCATGGGACTGCCTGGGGTCGGAACCCGCGACGTTAGGTATAGAAGGTAGGCACGCTACCAACTAGGCCAAGCCCGTAGGCTTCCTATTTTTAATACTCTACAATTTATAATTAATCTTTTCTTAAAATGAATTTGCTTTATATTTATATAGAAAGATTTTAATTTTGTTTGTTTTTTGTTAGGCAATTATAATTGGATAAAATTAATAGGTGATGATTAGAAATCTAATTTTTCTATTATTTTTCTACACCAAATTTTTTTCAAATCAATCTATCCCAGTGAGGATATTGTCATGGTTAAACAGAGGCGTACGAGACAGTTGGGACCTGGGGCGACTAGAAGAGGGCGCCTATATACATTTTGTACCAGATGTGTATATTGAATTTTTCGGCGGGGGGGGGGCGAACTCATTTTTAAATATACCCCTCCTCCATACACAAAAATATTTTTAAAAATACCGTATATCCCTGAACCCCGAGGGCCCCGGGGCCTCTCAAAGACAAATTTTCAATAATTTTTTTTTTTTTAATCTAAATTTTTCCTTTCTTAGCCGAGCCCTGAGGGCCCCGGGGTCTCTCAAAGACAATATTTAGGGGCCTATGCCGGCTCGGGGCCTGGGGCGGACCCCCTCCCCTCGGTACGCCTCTGTATGGTTTATCTTTAAGAACACAAGGGGCAGAATTAAGTTATACTAAAGTTTTTTAAGTACCCCTACTAGCTAGACAAGATTTTTCATTGAATGAAAAAATGTTTAAAAATCTTTTTCTAAAGTTTATTTATAAGTTTTAAATCTTGGTCTATCAAAAAAATTAACTCTTTTTATTTTTGCAATTTTCTAATTAAGAAACATTTGGCACGCCAGGATATCTTATATAATATTTTTTTTTTGACAAAAAAATAATCAAAAACACATTTCAACAAAATAATTTTTAATATAACAATAATAATTTATTTGAGTATATTAGACAATGTTCGTACAAAAATTAATAAGTTATCAAAAAAATAAATTAACTAAATTAGTCATTCCATGATGAACTCGAATCAATCACCTTCAGGGATATCAGTTGTATTATAAATATCATCGAAATAATCTGAAAAAAATATGTTTTTAGATTAGAAACAAACGTAATAGATTATTGTTATCAGCGGCTTAGAGTTAGGAAATGCGAGTCCAGTTCTCTTTTTTTTTTTGTTGGAAATTTTATCGTTATTATTCTTTTGATCAACCAAAAGTCTTCTTTATTTTTTATAGGACTCTAGGGGAGAAAAACTTTTTTTTGCAATCTTCAAATAATTTAGGGGTATTAACTAGGAACCGACCGAATATTCGGTTTCGGTTACGGTTTCGGCCAGTTTCGGAAAAATCATGGTTTCGGCCGAGTTTCGGTTTCGGCCAAAAAGTGGCCGAACCTTTCGGCAGGCCGAAACCAGAGTCTGAAAAAATGGGATGAGACTCGCATGAAAAAAAAAAAAAAGGTCAAATAATTTGACTTGAGGGAGAAAAAAAATTTAGTCTCCTAAAAAAAGGTAAAATGATTTTCACGGGAGGGAAAAAAAATTCAAAAAAAAAAAAAAGGTAAAATGAAAAAAATTTTTATAGGAAATAGAAGTTTCGGTTTCGGTTACGGTTTCGGCCGAAACTAAGGTTGAGGCCGAATATTCGGTTTCGGTTTCGGTTTCGGTGAAAATCTTGTTTCGGTCGGACCCTAGTATTAACACGATCGTTGAAGCAATGCCCAGCACGGGGGAACGTCGGGTGTGTTACTACAAAGAACCAACTCAGCAATCGAATGAGAAAATTAAAAAAATAGGAGTATTATTCTTTTTTTTTTGGAAGAAAGAATTCTTAAACTATTTCTAGAGGCCGCTTACTTTTATCTAATTGATTGTTATATAGAATAAAAGTCTTATTATTAGTTTTTTTAAAATAGGATGTTAGTAGAGGTTTTAATTTTGTTTTTAATTCTTAAAAAGCTTCAATACTTCTTGGTTTTGTCGTTAGATAATTGTTGATACTTACCTGTAAAAAGATAATAAAATAAATATACAATTTATTTTTTTCAACCTTTCATCTGAAAGCAAATCAAAAACTAAGTAAAAAAAAAAATTTAATTGGTATTTTTATTTTTCATTTAATTTAAAAAAAAATCTGTGGTGGGTTTAAATAAATGCTGTAATATATTAGCAGCGCATCTTTTAAAGGGGTTAAAGATCTGCTCAAAAAAAAAAAATGTATTTATCAATTTAAAAACTAAATATTGCCAAAAATTAATAAGATCTATGAGCCAGCGGCTTAGATTTTGAATATTAGAATTATAGTCGAGGTCACTTAAAGTTTTGGGGAGTAGCAACAGAAATTATCTAGCTTGATTGTCCATTCTGTCTCTTTTGGTCCATTTATATCCATATTCGTTATTTTTCATCCTCGCTTCCTCTCAGAGGTGATATTAATAAATTTTTAACCATCTTTAATCATGCCCGAAAATTACTCCGTCTAAACAATATTTTATTATTAAAGTCATTATACGGTATTTTAATAACTATTTAAAAAAAATTATTTAGATTATTTATTATTTTTATTAGTGTTAGTAATATATTTATTTATTTTATAAAAAAGCCACCACCAAAAGATTTTTATTCGGATTAAAATAATTTATTATATTTATTTCTTGTTTTACCTAAGTTGGTTTCTCGAGGAGTTGAACTCCGAGCCCAAGGGCAATTGTGTAGACACGTTTTCTCTTTACATTTAAATCGAAATCTTACATAAGTGCAATCCGAACAACATCGGGGTTGCTTTACAAAAATCCAATTTTCCATGGCACCTCCGGATCCTTGGGATTCAGTCTTTTCATATTCTATTTCTAAAAAAGAAAAATTATATACAATAAATTTTAAAGGTTTTATTTTATAGAATAGTTTGGTTGGGATTTCGTCTACTTGCAGTGCAGCGGCGTAACTAGCCTTTGAGGGCGGAGGGGGCGAAGCTCAAAAAGGGCGTCGTTTTTTAAGTTGTAATATAATTTAAAAGAAAACTATCCTTGTTTTTGGACAATCATCCCGTCCCTGGGCTATATTTTAGATGACTTAGGGCGCCTATGTCGGTATAGAGGGGCGCCAAAGGCTTGATGCGCCTGGGGCGGAGGGGGCGAGGTGTAAAGTAATATGAATGAAAGCACTCCTAAGTAAAATGAATTTGTTTTTCTACCTTCTTAGCCTGCCATCTCCTTGATTCATAGTTAATTAAAGGAAAGAATTTATTTATTTGAGCTGCTCATAAAATGATCATGTTTTTCCCACACATAATAAGTGTGAAAAAAATTAAAATTAATTATGAGAAAATTCTAGTTATTATTATAAAATTATATTTTTTTTAAAGATTGAATCTCTTCGGTCTCAATATGGAATCGCCCTATTTAATTTATTTTTTATTTTTGGTTGGATGAAATTGTTTGTCTTGTCTCATCATCTCATATGTAAAAAAAATCTTTATTATTCAATACATTACAATAGTTATTTAAATTTATATTTTCTTAACACAAGTAGTGCGAGTGTCAAAGTTGAAGCCCACTCAAGTGATTTTTGATTGTTTTTATAAAACAACTTAGAAATCTTTAAAGGAAATTTTCTAGGTCTGATCCAACTTCATTAAAAAATTTTCATATTTAAAACAATGAGATCATCTCTTAAAAAATCTGGTGTGACTGGTTATTCCCTGGACTGGTCTTTGTCACACCAGATTTTTTGTGTCGAGATATAGGCTCTATTTAGTTGCCCTTAGCACCTAAGTTCCAAATTTGGTCACGCGATTCATAAATGGCGCCGAGCTACGAATGCTTTCACATCAGTAAAGTGTACTTCAAACAATTTTCACGAAAACTTTCACTAATATACTTTTTAAAGAGCATCAAAAAAAAAAAATAGTTGATTTATGAATTTTAATCAAAATCAATAGAGTAAATTTTGAGAAAATCGAAAAAAATTGAAAAAGTACATCAGTTAAGTACTAGTACTTTTTGGCCGATTTTGTTCAAAAGCTTATTTTCACCCCTTGGCAGGGTGTCTAACTCAAATATAAAATTTCAACCTCCTAGCTCTTTTTGTTTCTGAGATATTTTGTTCATCGACAGACACACTGAATTTGCGGGGCATTAACGCCTCCAGGAGGTGCCTACCTTAAATATAAAATTTCAACCTCCTTGCTCAATTCCTTCATACTTTAATTGAACAAAGTCAGACCATGTCTCGAAAACTACTTTTTTGGACCTCAAAATGGATTTGACTTTGATAATGCCGCCATTGTGATGAAGCTTTGTTATCTTATTGAATCTACAGCATGGAATAAATTTAGAATAAACATCACATTTACCTTCCAATTCTTTTTTCACAAATTACCTAATATAAAAAAAAAAAAAAATACAAAATTTAGTTAAAACAACTCATGTTCAATAAGAATCTTATCATGAATGCAATCAACCCTCTTAAGGTATGTACCGCGCGGGCGGTCTCCTTAACTCCCGCTCCCCATCATATAGTCAAAACGCAATTTTGCATTTGAAATTAAATTTTATTGGAACAAATTAAAAAGTATACTTTAAAACTAACAATAATGGGCTTTTAATTATATTTTATGAGGATTAGATAGGCATCTATTATTATCGCGCTTTTAACTTCATGATAAGGATCATTAAATATATTCTCTTGGTATCTTTAGAGATAGGAGGAGCTGCTTTTGCATTTTGACACGCCAGTTGAAATGTTAGTGTCATTGTGAATTAGCTTACTTACGGAGTTTTTTTCCGACAAAGTACGGTATCAAATTGATAATATAATTATATCAATATCTGTTAGTATCAGAAAGCCTTAGCCAGAGACGACCGATGAAATATTATAAAAAATTTATTAAAACAATGCTTTAAAATTTTTTTTTATAAGCTTATATCTTAATCCAAGACGGGGATCCCGGATTTCTTCTTTTCTTACTTTTTTTTTTACTTATTTCTAATAAAGACCATGACTCGAATTCAGGGCCGGAACTACGAGATTTTTTAGGAGGGGCAAAATTTCATTTGCCGTCCCCTCCTTAAAATTTTCTATACAAAATTCATATCATTTTACTTTTTTTTAAGTAAATCTTTCTTTAATTGCCGCCCGGGGCACATGCACCCACTGCCCCCCCCCCCCTAGATCCGGCCCTGCTCGAATTCGAAAAAAGGATTATATTTTACTTATTATTCATTTTATAAAGATGTTTTCTACTTTTCAATGAAATCGTTTGAATTTTAGAATCTTTTATTTTAAAATTGGAAAAATTTTGTTTTTGCTTTTTTTTTTTTTTTTTTCAAAAAATTACACACAGGAGTAACTACATTGATTGGCTCCCCCGCAGGTACAAGAATGTCGCCCCCCCCCAAAAAAAAAAAAAAAATTAAAAATTTTTTGTTAATATAGAATTTCCAAAAATTTAAAATTTTATTTATATAGATTATTATTATTATTATTTTTGTACTTGACTTTGATAACTTTTTAGGCCATTTAAATAAAATCATCGGAGTGCCTGGGATCCGAACCGCGACCCTCGGTATAGCAGGCTCACCCCTCCACCAAGCCCGACGTGTTTTGCAGCTCATAATACCCTAGGGAAAAAAAAATTCACTGTTGAACAGTGTTATTTATGAAACAGTTTTATTAAGTTATCTTAATGAATTGTAGAATCAAGCAGGACCACAAGGGTCGCAGCCTTCACTAGAGCGCACTAGAGACGAGAGCCCCCAAAGCCATGGGCGCCTCTCCAAAGAATCTTTTTAATTATTAATATTTTAAAAAATAAATGAAAAAGAACCAAGCGCGGGATTGGTGACCCCGAGCAAACAGCGTGTTGAACGTCCCCTAGTAGCCATCGATACTATTTATTTAACATTTATTTAATAAAGTCAAACGCTCAAATGGTCCCAGTAGTCGAAAAAGGGTTAAAAAAAAAACTTTGTTAATCCAATTCGATTTTCCTAGGTGTCTATATTTATAAATCCGCCTCTGACGATAATAAAGAAAGCAAGGATTAAGTTCATGTCTCTGACATGTATAATGTAATGCAATACCTTCATCTTGGCCGCGAACGAAGCTAGTGAATGCATAAAGAGCAAATGCGACGAGAAGCCAGGCTCCTGGGGCCATTGGCAGGCCAGGCCTTGCTCTTGCAAGTGTCTATCTCTACACGTCACCGGGCGAGTGAGAGACACGAACCAGTTAATGCAAAAAATAAATATTACGAATCCGTCTGGCAAAAAGCAACTGACAAGCCAGCACAACTAGCCAGTCGTAATCTCTAGATCCGTCTGTGAGCCTACGCACAAAAGTCAATTCACCATCGTCGGGCCGACGGCCGTCGCCACTTCGTCCTCGGCCACGATTACGATTACTAAACATCATTCATTCTCTCGGGAGAAATATGACGTAAAATTTCTTAATTACCTGTTTCTCTGATCTTGATGCGTTTTATTAAGGAAAAGGTCAGTTTATTGAATCTATAAGATTCCAATTGGCGATCTATTGAGGAATTGCAGGTCAATGGTCAAGGGCTTTGATTAAATTGACATCGGTATTAACTGGTTAGTTTTCTCTTCTCTTCTTCTTCTCGACGTCCTTGTTCTCATGCATTATTAGGAGAGATTTCTAATCACACTTAAAACTTCCTCTATTTAAGAAATAAGAACATGCGAATAAATATACTAGATATATATATATTTTTTTTGATTAATTAACAAAATATTCTTTTTATCAAATTAAATAAGTAACTTTAACTTGAACATTTCATCATAATAATAAAATAACAAATAAATTAAAATAATAAATACATTTGCGCTTTTAAAAGTGAAAAATTAAAATCTTCTCAAAAATGGATATTTTTTTTTTTAATTAAATTATTTTATAAATATTTTTATATTAATTTAATATACAAATAGACACGATTTTTTAAAATTGGTGTTTTTTATGTTATAGTTAGAAAGCATTTAGTGGACGCTAATTTGATATAATTAATTAATTGCAATTAACGAAATCTCGTCATCCTGGAAAAAAAGAAGTTCTGATATTTATTTTATTTACATATCAGTTAGTGATTTTCTAACTTAATTCAGTGCCCAATCATTTCTTTTAATTAAATTTTTATTTTAAAAAATAACTCTAATGCCAAATTAAATTTTTAAATCTTTTTAAATCTTTATAAATCTTTTTTTATTCAATCTACCGGTATGAATAATATTGGAATAGAGTTACGCCATCTTCATTTTTTTAAAGAAAAAATTTTTATTAATCCGCTTTCAATACTCATATTATTTTTTTTAAGATGAGGAGGAGGGGAGAAGGCTCGGCTCGTTACTATGTCTTTGAATTTTAAAAGCAAATAATTAATTATATTTTTTTTTAACTAGATTGCCATAACGAAAATGAAATATTAATCATGATTATTGTTAGAAAGAATTCGGCTAAAATGTTTTAGACACTTTAGCACTGCAAATATAAACATACAGATGTAAGGGGCTTAAAAAACTGGCGTTTTTTCTCCTTAAATTAGAAAGAGAAAAAAACCACTATTGATGGCAAATAGCCAATAAACGTGAAATTTATTTATATCTAGCTAGTGAAAGAGGCAAGGGCGGATCCAGAGGTGTTTCTCGGGGGGGGGGGGGTTATTTGGTGTGACTGGTCTCACAACATACATTTTTTTCTTAATTTCAGTAATTTAAAGGCGCATTTTGTACTTGATTGCCAGAATATAAATACAAATTAAATTTTTAAGTATTAATTTTTAAAATTTTATATTAAAAGTAAATTTTTTTTCAAAAAAAAGTATTTTTTTCAAATCTCGGGGGGGGGGGGGGTAATTACCCCCTTTACCCCCCCTGTATCCGCCCTTGGAAAAAGGGTGAAATAAATAAGACACTTTTTAGTGAATGTTATAAAAAATGTGTTGAGAACGCCTTATATTACTCCGCTAGGCAACCAAACAACCACGTGAAGAAAAAAAAATATCCGAGCTCATAAAATATATTTTGCATTTAAAATCGGATATTTACGAATATTCTCATTTAGATTTGGTTAATAGTATTTTCACCTATTCAATATCTAACATAAATGATGGTTAATAGGAAAAAGATAGATTTCATCCCTTCAGGCGTAGAGAAGAGCAAAGAAAGAAATTTCAAAAAGTGAAAGTTAGTATGATAACTAAAGCCCGGATTTATATGCAGCAAAAACCCCTAAATATGCCATATAATATGCAGTAAAAGTATTAAAATATGCAGCAAAATATGCAATATATATGAGGCAAAAATATCAAGTAAATGGCTTCCAATTAAAGGTAAATCATGATTTCTACTGATGTAAAACTAATCGTGTTTTTTTTTTGGAAACAAATAGTGTAAAAACAAAAATTGATCTCGGAATAAAAACTAAATTTAATGTAAAAAAAGTATTATAATAAGCCCAGTAAAATTTGTTAATTTATTCAGGGCTGGAACTAGAAGATTTTTTAGGGTGGGCAAAATTTAATTTGCCGTCCCCCTCCTTAAAAAAATTTTCTATACAAAATTAATATCATTCTATCTTTTTTTTAGTAAATCTTTCTTTAATTGCCGCCCCCTGATATCTGCCGCCCGGGGCACATGCACCCACTGCCCGCCCCCCTAGATCCGGCCCTGAATTTATTTAACATAATAAACACATTATAAAAAGTATTTCTCGAAAACAAACTTAATTTCCAGGAGTAGTGGCTGAAGATATAATTAATAATGAGGAGAATAGCAATTAAAGAAAATATATTTTTTTCACTTTTTTTAAAATAAAATACAATCGTCGACGATTCCGCCGATTTTTCCGGCCTTCATCAGGACAAATGCTTGAGCTTAGTGGGGCTCTTGGCAACTCCTGACATACTCTTGAGACACTCTAAATAAAACTTTTGTCGAAAAATGTTAAAAATGTGCAAAAAGTTTTAAATATGCAATTGTCACCAAATATGCAAAAATATGCAATATAAAATTTGAACCATAGTGCCAAGGTGGCATGATTCGGATGGGAAATTGGTTTTCCGAATCGTACGTTCGCAGAATATGCAATTGCATAGCAATCCGGGCTTTAATGATGCCAATACTTCTCTTATTCTGAAAGATGATCAATAAAAAGGTCTTTCTATAATATAATTTATTTATATATGTAATATATTGTTATTAATTTACAATGAATTATTTTATTGGAATTTAAAACTTTCAAGCCAGGGGCCAGGCTTTTCCCTTGGGTGTTTTATAAGGGGTACTGCCACGACCTCAATTGCCATATCTCATCTTGCCTTGTCTAGTCCATTGAGTCGAATTTTTACCCAACTAAAATAGCGCTCGTTTGAAATTTGTTACACATGAAATGATAAAGATTATCCCCCCCCCTCCCAATACCAGCAGTTATGATTGTTTTTATAAAGAAAATATTCTACCTACAGTTCGGAATTACATGGATTAAAAAAAAAAAACATTTCTTAATTAGCATGTGTGTGAAGAAATTGGAACCTTGAAAGCTGAAATTTGTTTTTTAAATTAGATATGTTAGTTAATCCTGCCAAGGCCGTAGCCAGGTATACTCTTCAAGTTGCCCCGATGAATTAATAGGAGAGATCAAATAGAAAAACAGAGGCCAAGTGCTCTCAGAGAGTGAAAAAAATCGCCAGATTTAGCGAGGCTGCTCCGAGCCCTAGCTGGGGCCCCACCCCCAATACTATAAAGAAAAAAGTTGCAGGAATGTGGAGGGAATATTTATTATTTCGAAATAAAATTTTGTTATAAACTTAATTTATTAATAGCCTTTGGAATTTGAATTTGGTGCGTAGCGAAGATATTTTGTAGGGGAATGAGGTTATCAAAATTTGGACATTTTTGCAAAATAATCGAACTTGATTTTGCCAAATCAAAAAGAGTTGGAGGGAGAGCCTCCTCCCCCTCCCCCTCCCTCCCTCCTGAATACAGAGTAATGCCCGAACTAAATGTCTGAGTAAAAATTTAGTTTGAGTAGTTAATCAAATCAAAAATTTGATTAGTTTAACTAAATTTTTAATCAAATAAATTTATCAAATCAGATTTTTGAATTGATTCACAGAACCTTTACGAGGCCTCAGACGGCAGATCTTTGCGAGGCCCTTGTACTCTGTGCAAAGTACTGAATGTGAACGGAAAGTAGTCCTAACAAGGGCTGATCGCCTATTTTGGGTCATTAATTTCTCCATATTGTTTAAATAATTTTTAATCTCGTTGCAGAAGCAATTGTCCCAGTTGGGGTCGCAATAATTCTCAGGTTTATTATTAATATTAATATATACTCTACTATGAATTAACCAAAGTTTTCAATATCAACTTTTATCTATTTCGGGTGGTTGTGCAAGTGCGAGGCCCCGGGCGATTGATGCCTGCTCACCACCCCCTAAGGAGTACTCAAACTATAATTTTTACTCAGAGATTTAGTACTACTCTCAACTCTGCCTGAATATGAACATATTTGTCCACTTGTGAGTTATGATATATAATTAAAAAGGAAGGATTTTGGATTTCAACTGGTCCTGCCAGGAGGGTCCTTTAGGTGTTCAGCGAAGCCAAAAGGGGGACTTGGCGGGAGTTGAGTCCGCCACCCCTTAAATTCATCTCTGGCCGATTACAATTTTGACAAGATTAATCATGATTACTTTTTCATAGAATTTTAAAACACCAAGAAAATTTAATAATAAAGGAAATAAAATAAATTTAGAAATTTTATTAAAATATGAGAAAAAATTAATGAACAAAAAAAATATTCATATAAAATTATTGTACTTATGCTTAATTTATTTTAATTAACAATTAAATAATGTTTTTGTGTTGTAAATAACAAATGTTCAACAATTAAGGAACAATAAAAAGGTGATGCCAGAAAGAGCAACAAAGAACATTAAATAAATAAATAAATAACAAAAAGGATTAGAAAAGGTTTTCAGCTCAACTGACGTCAGATTGTTTCTAATTAAAATCTAAATATTATTCATTCATTATGATTTATTTTCCTTTTTTTTTTCTTCAGTTTTTTAAAAGAGAAAAATAGATTATTTTAAAATAACATTAAATAATTAAAACAAACACAACGTCAATTAATCTGATGAAAATAATAATATAAAATCACTTCGCTTATCACATCTATAGAGTAAAGGGTTTTCGCCATCATTTCACGAAATATTTTATTTTTAGAAATATAAAGTTTTTTTTTTTAATTTTGGAATTTTCCATGATAAAATACCTCGTGATTTTGACTATTTATTTTTTATTTTTTGGTAGATAAAAAGACGATTCAAGTCTGTCAATTGACTAAGAAATGTACAATGCAAGACAAACATTAGTGTATTCAATAAATACATACATAATAAAAGTGAATGACGAATTGAATTTTTTTTTTACAACAATATATAATAGCAAAAATGAAAATGTTTTTTTTTTTTTTTAATTTAATTAAAGTCTGTTTCGGCATCGAAGGCCATTTAGACCCCGTCTCTATTTATTAAAATGTTTTTTTTTTTAATAAACAAATAACATTCATTTTTTTAAAATAATAATAGAAAAATAACATTTACAGTCAGCAAATGGGGATATTTATAAAAAAAAATCAAACTAATACTATTAAATTAAAATTATTTATTGTTTTTTATTATCTAAATCTTGAAATCACTTAAATTTTGAGCCGTTCATTTTTATCTTTATTTTTTCTCCCTGTTGAACACCGTGTTAAAACTTAATTAAATAACATATATTTACATTTTTATTTATTTTTTTTAAGAATGTGTCTTTAATCCGCATTAAATTCTTAAATAACAATTGAATATTTACAGGGAATTCTTCAGGCTCCAATTAGTTAGTATAAATAGGAAATATTGATATACAGGTGCAAAGTTCGCGTATTAATATAAAGAAGTATAAAATTATTTTTTTTATTTTTCCATTTCCCTTCAATTCTTTAAAGAATAGAAACCCCCTAACTTCTTTGTGATATTTTCTTTTTTTTATGCATAATATAGTTGTTATTTTCTCAGAAATCAAAGAGAAATTAGGCGAAGCCTCTATATATAATATAATAAATACAAATTATTTTGCATATAAGGCTTTTTATTAAGTGATTGTTTCATTATTATTATTATTATTATTGAGAATAAGATTAAAGGCTTCTTCCATACATAGAAAAACTCAAATGGATCGATTTCTCTTTGTATGAGCGCGTCTTTAATAAACTGAGCCGTATAATAATATAAAATTTTTCTTTATTTTTTTATTAAATTTCAATATAATACAATATAATACATAATTGATTTAGTTTTCGTTCCTAAAAAGCGATCGATCTCTACCCTCACCCACTTAACCATTTGCTTAGCCAACTTCCAAGAGCCTTAATTAATAAATAAGCAAGGTTTTCTGTTTAACTGGGATTTATTTGTATATAATACAGCTACAAAGAATCCCAGCTCTGAAAGCAAGATGGCTGCCCTGTCTCGATCTCTTAGCAGGTCCTTTCACAATTAATTTGAAATAAATTCTAATTTCTAAAATAGCCTCTTTGAAATACTTGTTTAAAAATTTGAATTCAATTAAAAGATTTTATTAAGGAGGCAATAGATGCATTTCTCACTTCAGATAAAAGATTCTTTGTCATTTGTATTAATATTACATCTAAAGGTTAAGTAGCCTAAACTTTGTATTTTATACAAATAAAGTAAAGTTAATCTGATACGTTGTAAATTTATTAATGATAACAACTGTGAAGCTTCAATTCCAACTCCTAGTGCCATTCTTTTTCTTTTTTTGGGGAAAGATCAAATCAAATGTTTATTTAAAAAGGCAATTTTTTGTTTTGTTTACTAAATTTTCTAAGAGCCTGTTATTTTATTTTACTCCATCAGTTCATACACAGTACCAAAATATGTTTAGTCTTAAAATGATGCCTGACTTTTTTTTTTATTTAATTTAAAAACCAATCAGGCTGGAATTTAACAAAAATGTAAAAATTATAAACATATTTGTATTTAGAATAATTTTTGTTTGAACTAATTTTTTTCATAATCTATAACAATTAATATAAATTATATATATCATTGTAAAAATATTTATTGTATATTTTTTTTTTTTTTTTTTGTTTAAATCGTATTAAATTTTTCATATTGCATTTTTTAGTATAGCACACCTAAATTCTATTAAGTCTTTCTATATCATGATTTACAGGAAAGAACAATATTAGTAAAAAAAGCAAAGGTCAATCTAAATTGAACTTTGATATTAGATAATAAATTTGCCAGGGCTGCCATTTTTTTATTTTTATTTTTGTATAAATACAGAAAACCCCATTTCATGTATAATTTGAAAAATGCGTCGTGTTTTCTTTTTAAACACAGATACTAAGCATACAAAGCTTATTCATATATTGGATTTTAATATTATGTACTTATCATATAATTGTAACATAATTAGACATATGACCATATTTTTGTTAACACCGAAATGGCAGATTAAATAGATAGCTGCTGGACCATGAAATGGGTACATGCCCGATATGCTAAGCAGCCTGACAAAATGAACAGATAACTGTTTTAGTCTCCAAAAAGGCATGCGCTTATTGTTTCATTTTCTCCAGGAAATGGATGGGGTACCAAAAAGATCTAAGGGAGAAAGAGAGTGAGAGAGAGCTAGAGAGATTAATTAGAGAGAATATAAAAGATCTGGAGAGAAAGGGAAGGTAAAAGAAAAGAAAGGATTTTTCAAAAAGCTCGTTGCGAAAGCATTTTTTGTGAATTTACATTGCCCACAATTAAACTTAACGAATATGATTTGTGGAATAATGTGTTTTTTTTATATATATTTTTTTTTAGCATTTTTTTTTTTTTTTTTAAGATAATGTGAAATGTGAGAAAAAATGTTATGTTTATGTTATCAATTTTATTTTGAAAGTGATAATTTTTCTAAGTTTTGAACGATCAAGAAAATCTGTATAACATGAAAGCACCAGAGTGTACAAATTGAAGTTGAATGGCTGAAGGACGCGACAGACAAATGGACCAGAGGCAGTCGCTCCAAGTTCGTCCAAATCTCGCTGAAACAAACATCATCATTGTCAATTTCAAAGGAATTCTATTCTAACCAATGATCTATCAGCAGTTGCTAAATTGTGGCACGCAACAAACAAGAGATCTTTTTCTTGATATTAAGTTATTAAACCCATGTTCTCCTATCGTTTACGCCAGTTTTTTTTTCTATTTATAAATTTATGGTAAAAAGGCTCAAGATGGCGAAATTGATATTTTCTAATTTGTAATTACTGTATTCTCAACTGATTGAATAAATATAGTTTATAAAACGTTTTTTCAAAGCTACCAGTACATAATGGTCATGTCTAGAGTTTACCGGGATTTATGTTCGACCTTTTCACATGGCCAAAAATAAGTCTGATTTGTTTGATCAAAATATTGTAAAATTTAAAATCTTTTCGTGTGAACTACGGAATTTTTCCATTTGATTTTGATTTTCCAGTAAAATTTTCTTTTTATTCGTTTTGCTTAAATCATCCAAAAGCAAATTTGTTCGTTCAGCAACAAAATCCATTCTTATGTTTATTATTGCTATTGATTGTCTTTGCTTCAATATCATACTCTGTATATGTCTATTAGTAGGCCTAATTATCAGTTTTATCAAAATATTATTTTTTACGTCGTAGACTATAAGTTATCAGATGACACAATTATTTATTCTTAGAAAATATATCCATTTGAAGCAGAAAAAGTGACCTTATATATAAGCTAAGGAATTAATATATTAACAACGATTAAACGAAATGAAAAATAACGAAATTAATCTGTGGAAAGAATAATAAACAATTTGGACTAAAAGGGTGTAACTTAAATGACGAATGAGGAACTGATGTTATTAATAGAAATAGTGTACCTAGACGTTGGACGACTTGGTTTTGTCTCCTAGGTAAAAGGCAGCCGCCTCATGAGTGCCCAAAGGCGGAGGCTGCGGGTCCAGATCGAGATCGAGATCGAGAGATTCAAGCCTGGCGATAGGCGCCTCTGGCCCTATCGCCCAAACAGCTGTGTTATCACCTCCACTATCACTGGCAGCATCTCCTCCACCCCCAGAGCTCGTCGCCCCTGACGTTGAATGCTCCAAAGTTGAAGACTGAAACGTGCAATAGACACGCGCACACAGACCGACAAACACACACACGCACACACATCCATCGCCCGTTGTTAGCAAGAGCAAGTTTTTTCTTATAAATATTATTAGGCATGCTGCCCCCTTTGGTGTTAAATGGTGTAGTTTAGTTTTTCCATTAGTTGAATGACTGCAAGTACGAGCAACTTTCAAAAGTTCAAAATCTCTATATCTAAAAATAGTTTTAATTATTGCACTTATGTTTGTGGACCCCGCATCAGGGACGCAAGATGAGAAGATATTTGAAAGTTCCTCGCCTTTATTTCAAAGCTTTCAGTTCAATGTTTGAAGAAGGAATAGCTAAGCATGAGAAAATGAAATATAAATATTTTATTTTTCATTGTACTAAGATATAATGCTATAAAAGATTTTGGAATTATAGGCTTCTCAAAAAGAGATTTTGAAAATTTTAACTCTTGGTTTGAAAATATTAAATTATTTTAAATTTTGCATTTTCGCTGTGCTTTCTTTTCACTTATTTTATAGCAAAGAGAAAGAAAACCAGCCATCAAGAAATGGCAAGCAGCTTTGAAAGGGTGACCCAGAGGAGAAAGCCTGTTGAATGCCCGTTCACAGCTATCGATAATTTAATGATAGGTATTTTATAAAGTCTAATGGCCGCAGCAACCGAAAGAAAATTAAATTAAATTAAAAAAATTATACTTTTAAAATTATTAAAAACTACGACCATAATAAAAAATAGAAAAGCTTTTTTTTTTTGATACACCAAGGCATGATCATTCAATTTAAATAAAATTGAGGATAGAAATTTTTTTTAAGGAAGCCTTAGATCCAATAAGACTTATGTTGACCAGTGGTCACATGCAACCAGAAAGAATATGGGAAAAAATCAGGGGAGGGGGGCTCAATTGACAACAGAAATATCATTAGGAAGATTACAAAAAAGGACCAATTAATTCATTCATTAATCTTTAAAAAAAAAATTGAAAATTAAAATAAAACATGGAATGACAAAAAATAACAATTCACCAAATTGTAGATTGGAGTAATAATAATAAATCTGGAATTCTTTCCTTTTACAAAAATTTTAAAAAGGCCAAAATTTCAAATATTCAAATGGAATGAAAAATAAAGGAATATTTTTTAAAGGCAGGTTTGTGCCACAAAATTAGATCAACTAAACAGCCTAGAAAGGGAAGGACATGGTTAGCCTCGACTATGTAACTCCGAGCCTGAAATGAGACGATGAGACTATACGCCTAAATATTATTAATGCCTTATTATCAACTATTGTACAGTATATTCAACCGGGATTTCGGCTTTGCCAGGAAATATACTAAATTTATTAAAAGATTATCAAATGAATGGTGTTTAGGAATAAAATAAAAAATAAAGTATTTTGCAATAAAAACCCAAAAATTTTAAAAATCACATTCACAGATTATGCAAATTTTTAAGTCTAGAAGAAAATAGTTGTTCTAACTGGTGTGACAAGCACAGTACACAACTTTCTCTTATCAAATGTAAGGGAACGATGTGTGCTGCGCGACCAGTCACACCAGATTTTTTTTAACTCCCAAAATGGTGTAATGTATTTTTTCTGATGGGTCTATTTCCACTGTAGACGCCATCATTGCGCAAGCATGCATGCAAAGGAAAGAAAGAAGGGAAAAAGTGCAGATGGGAGATGGGGGCAGCAGGCTACCTGTGTAAGTTCTACCGGCTGTGATCGGCTTCTCGGTGGTGGCGGTACCGTCGGTGCTGAAGGTTGTTGCTGTTGCTGCTGTTGTTGTTGTTGTTGCTGATTGGCCTCCTCCGGGCTACTCCCGTGCTGATGGCGTCGGACGGATGGATGCCGGGAGTCTCCGAAGCTCGGGTACGATCTCTCCAGTTCGGCCAACCTGCGTGAGTTAGTCACGGGCGCTGGCGGATTTCTATGCAGTTACAAGTGACATGTCTACTTATTTGCATCACTCAACTTTGTCATTCAGACCTTTATTTGCAAACTATAACCTTTGATACACCAATCGATGAAAATTAGACATTAGATAATTTTAACCCCATTTCTAATAAAAAGAATATGAAATTACGAGTTTTGTATTTGGAAATTTCGAATTTTTATCTAAAATAATAAATTTTTGCAAAGTCTTGGGAAATGTAGGAGACAATCTTCGATTTCTAAAAATTATTAATATTTTTAATATTATAGCTGAGCAGCGCCGGATTGGGAAGTCACAGCGGCCCGGGAAAATTCTAGCTCGACCGGCCCCATCTATAGTACAGTAGAACCTCGATAAGTTAAACCTCGCTAAGTTCAAAACCTCCGTAACTTAAAAATTTTTTTCAATTCCCTTCCCTTGAAAGCGTAAAACCTCTATTACTTAAAGAACAAAACCTCTGTAACTTAAACAAATATTTTGAGCATAGCCCTCGATAACTTAAAATAATATTTTGGTGACCTCTATAACTTAAAGTATTTCTTTACATATCATCGAAAAAATAGTTAATGCAGAAAATCAAAAATACATGAAGCAGAAAAAAATTACTGATTTTTTTGTAAATAAATAAATCTATTAATTTAATTTATATTTAACTAAACTATTCTAAATAAACAAATAGATCAAACGAAATTCCTTTTTCACTCACGTGCCCAAAGTCAATAAACCTCGGTACGTTAAAAATTATATTCAATAACCTCTCTAACTTCAACTCTCGATAAGTAAAAAACTCGATAACTCAAATTTCTAACCGTTTCCCTTGAACTTTAACTTATCGAGGTTCTACTGTATATTATATATTATAATCGCGGAATGTCCGTCTGTCCGTCCACCTTTCACACTCTGTTTGACCAACTTCCCGTTGGAATTTTGAAACGAAATTTTGCAGTCTTATAGAGGACTTTGTGAGCTGAGGGGGTCCAGGAGAGACCCCGTCTCTATTTATTTCAGTTGGATTGGTAGCCAATCTTGAAATAAATTTTTGTCGTATGAGACGGTATGCAACCCTCTTTGGAATCAGAATCCAATGCTCTACCTCATAGTCTGAGGCTAGTTAATTTATTCATCTTTTGATACTTTTTTAAGTGAGATAATTCTATTTATAATTTAAGGCAAAATAATTTACTTTTCCATAATACACAAAAAAAAACATTAAAATTTGATTTTTTTTTTAAATAAAAATTAAAATTTTATAGAACATAAGAGGGGCTGTCAAAAAATAACCTGAATTATTTTTTTACTAGAAAATTCTGCTTACTTTTATTCCAATTCCATTACATCCATTACAGACCTTCAAAGTAATAATCTCCCTCGAACAAATTACATCGATTCCAGCGTTCAGCCCACCGTTCAAAACTCTCCCTGAAGCCCCTTTTTGATAATCTGTTAAGTACACCAGAAATGTTCTTGTTTAGCTCTCGATCACGCGGTGGATAAGCAAAGTACTGTTACTGCGAATTACTTTTGTGAAGTTTTGAAGGGCCATTGAAAAGGAAAATTGCAACAAAAAGACCAGCAAGAACAATCTTGCTCAATTGGATCCTTTCCCACGATAATGCATCGGCACATCGCGCCATCAGGACTCAAAAAACAATCACTGAATTGGGCATTGAGGTGATCCATCCTTATTCACCGGACCTTGAGACCTGTGACTTGCACCCATTTCCTGGAGTGGAAAAAATAGCTTCGGGGTCGTCATTTTTAGAGTGATAGAGAGCTAAACAACAAGATTTCTGGTGTACTTAACAGACTATCAAAAAGGGGCATCAGGGAGTGTTTTGAACTATGGAATGAACGCTGAAATCGTTGTAATTTGTACGCGGGAGTTTACTTTGAAGGTCTGTACTGGAATTTGAATAAAAGTAAGCGGAATTTTCTAATAAAAAATAATTTCTGTTATTTTTTGACACCCTCTCATATAATAATTATTGTTTAAATAAATATATGTATATATGATTTGAGTTTGTTCTACTCTGCCTCCCCCATGGGTAGGTATTCCATAATTTATTAAGGCCAGATTCGGACAGACAACTTCTGGGGGGGGGGGGCATGGAAAATTTTTTGAAAATTAGGCAGTGAAAACTGCTTTTTTAGCTATCCTGAGACGAGAAATATATCGCCTGCTGAGAATCATAGTGGCGAAAGTCGGTAAATTCAATTTTCGAGTTAAGCCTACCAAACGTCTATTTTGAGTGCCGAAGTGGTGAAAATATATTTCCATCCTTTTCTATTGATTCTGTCCTATTCATTTGTTGCCGTATTTAAATGCATAGATAAATCAATGGGGGTTTATTAAACTTTCAAACGTCTTTTCTCCAATTGTTGAATTTCGGACTTACACCACTATGATTCTCAACAGGAGATATTATCAAACTTAGCTTGATTTATTAAAAAATAAATATTAGGGGCCTAATAAATGTAGAAAATCTTTTCTTCAGACCGCCTAAATCATTGGATCAGATCTATACAAACAAGCCTGCCCCATGACCTAGTGCATGTTAATTATACAACTGAATCATTGTACACTCTCCTGTAAATGGTTGACAGCTAGCTGTAGA
Organism: Euborellia annulipes; assembly: GCA_023213315.1. NCBI lineage: Eukaryota > Metazoa > Arthropoda > Insecta > Dermaptera > Anisolabididae > Euborellia > Euborellia annulipes. Next base: position 107,820 of record JAKCPI010030973.1, read on the forward strand.
GTGAAAAATAAATAATAAATAAAGCCCGCGGCCCCAAAAAGTCAGCGGCCTTTTAAAGCACGAGGCACCAAAAAACCAGCGGCCTCTTAAAGCCAACAAACGACCTCTTAAAGCTACTGTCATCTTAAAGCACGCAGCCTCGAAAAGCCCACCAAGGCCCCGAAAAGACTGCGGCCTCTTAAAGCCAATGGCTTCTAAAAGTTCGAGGCCCCAAAAAGGCAGCGGCCTCTCAGCCTCAAAAAGCCAGCGGCCTCTCGGGAAATTCCCGATTCTCCCGACCGGCCAATCCGGCGCTGTAGCTGAGCAGTCCGCTTCTTGAGAGCTATACACCTAGATAGAGCACTTCGTCCCTCGATCCCTGTCTTTTTTATGAAAAGTTTTGTGAATAATACTTTTTGAAAAGAGAAAATTAATGGCTGAGTGATAATAAACAGGAACAGGTAGATGAAGGCAGCCAGCAAAGAACAAAAACTTTATTTAAATATCGTCGACGTTTCGGAAACGCATCGCTCCCATCTTCAGGACGATAAATTGTTAATGTTGTTTAGATTGATACATGTAGGTCATACAAAATTATAATACAAATTTGCATATACCCAGGCACCTACTACAATTCTCATAAACAATTAAACATATATTTATTTAATGGTATATGCAAATTTGTATTATAATTTTGTATGACCTACATGTATCAATCTAAACAACATTAACAATTTATCGTCCCGAAGATGGGAGCGATGCGTTCCCGAAACGTCGACGATATTTAAATAAAGTTTTTGTTCTTTGCTGCTGCCTTCATCTAGCTATTCCTGTGAATAATACTTTTTTCATTTTATTGTAGAAAATAATCTGAAATCAAATCAAAAACGAATTGAAGCCTGATGAAATATTTTTAGTTTGTTTCGTGTCCCTCTTATCGCTTCTTATAAAGATTTAAATCCTCAAAGTTCATTTGCTTGAGAGCGCCACTGATCAGGCGCGCCTGCTAGTTATGCAAAATATTGCCAAAAAAGATAGTTATCTTGCCTATTTATTAGGGAATGTATGCTGGTGAATATTCTGCTTAAGAGGGGGAAAATTATGTAACTTTCTCTATATTTTTTATATCTCCTAGTTTTCTAAATTTATGAATTACGAGATACAGACAATTGAAAAACAGTATTTACATAAGCACATGCATATTTTTGCAATTTTAAAGTCTTTTTGACATAAAACGTAATTTATAGCCAATGTTACTTATACTGTACTTCGATAGCTATATGTCAGTGAAAACTTTCTGAGATTGAGTTTAGACTGTTAACAGTTGGTTCTAGTGGAAAACTTTATATATAGATAAAAAATTAATCAATATAAAATTAATTAATTAGAAAATTTGTTTATTTATTGATATAAACTTGATACGTATTTCGACACTCAACGTGTAATCATCAGAAGTAATACAATTTCTGAGATTATTTCTAGTATACAAACAAACAAGACAGACAGACAAATTTAGTCACAAATGTAAAATTTATTCCCAGAAGGCAAGAAGACCAACTCCTTGTTCTGGCTAATTGTAATAATATGTTTAAATATTAAATTGTTCTTGTTGGCTAACCTGTAATTGGATTCGGGGCTGTCTTGTGAAATACTATAACTCCGCTGAACGCGAGATCGGCCATGTGATGACCGTCCCGAGGAGGACTAGATAAACAATATAAGCAAACACAGTAATTAACGATTAAGAAAAAGAAGCCGAAGAGGATAGGCTTTTACCTCGCGACAATCGGCTAAGACGGACGATGCAGGTGACGATAGTTGAGGCGCCTGTTGCTGCGCCTGTTGTTGCTGTAAAAGTGCCAGGATCAGGCGGACATCGCTGGCCACGGAATGCTCCAAAGAGATTAGTTGTCTGTACAAAAACATTTTTATTTTAATTGAAAATTATTGTATCTTTTCTTTTGAATACGTACCTTGATAGCTGGTCGATGCGCGCATGGACGTCGGCGGCGTCGACAGCATGAGGAGTGCCATTACTAGCATGCCCTCCCCCCTCGGCCACCCCCGGGTGTTGAGGGTGTTGTATAATAACTAGACCCTGTAGCCGCAGGAGGAGCTAGGTTACCGGCGCTGCTGTGCGTAGAACCCCCGGCGCCTCCTTCGTCGGCATCTCCGGCACCATCCTCCTGGATGGACACTTGTCTTGAGCACTCGGACCGTCGCCGAAGAGACAAGTGTGGCGTTGACAAACCCATCCCTGTAGCAATACCACTCACGTCAACACAAAATAAATAAAATGCTGACTACGTGTCGATGATGGCGATTAAAGAGGAGGCAAGAAATAGAAGAGGTGGAAGTTCTCACCGGCCGCCTGGTTGGCGAGTAGCGGCTGGCTGTCCCTGGCGGTTGCGCCCGTGTAGCAATGGACGGTGACGGGTTGCCCCCCGCCGTTGGCACCTGCTACCCCAGCAGGTGTACCGGCGTCTACAAGCCGTTGCTGGTGGCTGTTGTTTGAGCTCACCGAGCGTCGCATCACCGAGTCCAGGGCCACCACTGTATTCGCCAGGCCGCCTGCCGACCAATCCCCAACGGATCAGCCCATTTCCTTCTACACTCTTCTCGAATAAAAACTTTTTCTCAATCGTTCTTAACATTTGCATAGACATTATTGAGCCATTTTTTGATTTAGCATAATTCATATGTTGAAGTATACAAATTTAAACCTAGATTTTTGAAGATGAGTCTTCTATTTAAAAGATATTCTGAACTTACTAGAGCAATAAATGAAGAGATTTTATACCATTTTAGACATTTTGGTACTTTAATCTATTATACAAATATTTATTCGGTTTTCTCCACTATTATAGAGCAGACTTTTTTTTGTAAAAGTGAGGCAAGTTTCTCAAATTTTGATAAATCTTCAGTTATAAATACAAAAATAGGTAACTTTAACTAAAATTTATTAAAATTTTAAAGGGGTCACAGGTTAGCTATAGAAATAATATATAGGGTAAGAGAAAGTAAAAATGTTGATATTAAGTAACTTTAGAGTCATTTTTGTATAATATTGTGCCATTATTAGTCCTGCAATTCGCCTTTAAGCGAGCAAACAAAAACTATCAGTCATTTGATTTCTTAAAATAATAAAAGAAAGTAAAAAAGTCCTAATTTTATTTTTGCTTAAATAAGGGCGAAATAGTTCTAAATAATTATAGCTAATTTTGTTAATATTTAAGAAAAAATCAAAATCAAAACACTCTTAAAAGATTTTTATATAAAGCCATTTTTATTATTTTTTGTTTAATTTTGACATGCAATTTCATTGATTATTTTTTATTTTTTTTCTAATCTAAGCCTTCGAAGAGAGGATTATAAATAAAAGTTTACTTACTGTTTTAAATGTATAAGAGCCTGATCTAATATTTTAGAGATTATTTATTGTTAAAGGAGGATGCAACAAAGTACAAAAAAAAACTAACCGTCTAAATAAATAAATAAATAATTAATCTAAAACTAAAAAATGAATATGAAGTGTTTTTAAAATGGTAGTGTTTCTATTATTTATTTATTTTTTAAAATAATAAGTAGGTCTACTCAGTATTAGATAATAATAAAATTTGAAGCCAACTACTCAAGTGTATTGCTTAGAAATGTTTGTTGTATAGTATACCTGACTTGGAGGCTTTTGTCTTTGGTTCTGCCTGTAAATATTCAGGTTCGACCTGTTCATAATCAAAAGCTCAGGGTTGGAGTGCATTTCATTTCAATCAAGATTAATATTTAATTAAAAAAAATAAAATAATTAAATACAATATTTATTTAATGAGAAATTGAATTTTATCCTAAGCGAGGAAGGTATTGTAATCAAACCAAGTGATTTTGCGAAATTTTAATGCTTTTTTGACAGTTAAACCACTTAAAAATATTTGATTCATGTTAGAACTTCTTTTTCAAGAAAGATTTTGGGTTGTCAAGGATCAGACTCAGAAGAAAATTTAACCCCAGGAGATAAAAACTTATTAGAGCTCGTACAAGTGGTATTTTTAAAAATTCGAAAACTTATAACACTACACTTTCTAGGAATGATGTTTTTTTTCTATTAAAATGTCCTTTTCTTAGAATCAATGTAGTTACGCCCCTGGTTTTCCCTCTCTCAAAGAACCCCGAAGCAAGAGGCGAAGTTATGATCAATTGGACCAATAAGAGGGAACATATTATTTTTTAAAGTGGATTTCTGCCCTAGAACTAGGAAGAGAAGACTTGATTGCAATCATGCACCCCCTCCTCGCAAGTTCCTAACTACGTCTATGAACATTTTGAATTCCATAATTGAAATGATTACAATATTTTCCATTGATTTAAATATTTACATTGTATTTACTACTCTACATATCAAATAGTGAAATAATGAATGGAATAAAAAAAAAAAAATGAAAATTCGGCACTCCAAAGATCGAACCAAAATGACAAAAGTACGGAGAGTGTATGTTTAAAAGAATTTATTTTATATTTTATAATTTTTTATTAAAAAAAAAAAAAAAAATCTCGACATCGAATTTTTGACAAGATCGAAATACTTTCTCTCTCTATATATTTCATATATAGGGTAAGAGAAAGTAAAAAGAATAAGAGAAAGACATGTATGTTTGTATGTATGTGTTGTTGGCCATGTTGATCTATTAAAATGAAATAAGAATGGAGGGAGTTGCATATAAATCGCAAACTCTAACTCGACAAAATTCAAAGAACTTTTTTTTACAATTGATGGTTAGAAAGTAATTTAAGCAATAACAAATTGATATGCGATGCCTTTTTTTTGTTCAATTATATTCGCATTTTATTGAAAAAAAAATATTATTTTCATTTTATTAGTAACATCTAGCAAGTAAAATTCCTTCAATTATGCTAGACCTGAGGCCCTCAATTCAAACCATAAAAGCTTTAATAAACAGATTGGTAGTCAAATGAAATAAATTTTTCTCGCTTGGGACGGAAGCGAACCGGGACCCTTGGCACGAGAAGCTAATGTCTTCTCTCTGAGCCACGGGTCACGGGTAGTTTTTGATTTCAATAGATTAATTATAGTTCTCTGCTAGAGGTCAGAATTCCGCTTACCGTACTAAATGATAAAAAAAATTTATGTTTTTCCTGTTGATATATACACTGGCCGAAAAAGACTTTAAATAAATAAAATATAAATTTATCTACAGTAGTTCTTCAAAACTATACAATACAATTTGAATTGGATTGTTCGTTAGCTACTCACAAATAACCATCTGGAAAATAATTTTGGCAAACTTTATATTTTATTATTCTATTCATCTGTCTGAAAATAAATTACCTTAATTGAATTTACATCTAAAGAGTGATGAAAATTTGCATAATATTTTAGAATTGCAGCAATCAAAGCTGACATTGATATTTTAGTTTTTAGAAAATATTCAAGAACAAAGTTATTGTTAAATTTCATTGTTAATTGTTAATATTTCCCCGAAGAGGTAATTAGGCAAAATAGATTACCTATTTAACGTGAGGGCTTAATTAAGTCCTCTAGGGTACACCATGTGAGGAATTTTTCAACTTCCTTAGGAATTAGTTTCGAAACAATTTTAAAAAGTAAAAATTCATTAGGAATTCATATGAAGGAAGTTTACTTCTTTTTTAAGCCGGATCTTCAGGCAGGTATTATAAAAAATTATTAAAACCAATTTTCGATTTTCAGGATTTTTATTGACAGATGACTGGTGCGCACAATAAACAACCAGTTTCGGTCCACTAAGAGACCATCATCAGATTTTTCAGAAAAAATTATTTGACTTGTGATAGCTCATGTTACAAATTATTGTTGCAGATCTGATGATGGTCTCTTAGTGGACCGAAACTGGTTGTTTATTGTGCGCACCAGTCATCTGTCAATAAAAATCCTGAAAATAGAAAATTGGTTTTAATAATTTTTTATAATACCTGGCTGAAGATCCGGCTTAAAAAAGAAGTAAACTTCCTTCATATGTTTTCTCATCAGATGACTCTTGCAACTTCCTAAATTCTACATTCATTAGGGAGTTGGCCATTTGGGTTGCCTACCTCTCACAAATAAAAATAAAAATGAAAACAGGAAATAAATTTAATTATACACTTTCTTTTTCATATTTCGTGTTGATAGCGAGATATCTACTCTTCTGAACACACCTCTTCTCCAACTTGCTCTCTCTAAAGGTCTTTATCTTTCACTATCATTTATCTATCATTAAAAGTAATTGATTAAATTAATGTATGTTCGTGATAGTATGTACAATAATAATAATAATAATAATAATAATAACTGAATGATTGATTATAATATAATCTACTTGGAGGTAATAAAATGCAGGGCGAATTAATTTGGAAGAGGAGGCTTTTTTTGGATGTCGGTGTTTTGTGGGTGTTGAGAAATAAAAGCGTGGGGCGGTGTGCGTTGGATACTGACCGGGCTCTGCCGGGTGCTGCGTAATTGTGCGCGTGGTCTGTGTGCCGCTGCTGCCGGCGCGCGATAACCTGAGGTCGGTCAGACTGCGCTTGAGCTGCGACAGTACGCCTGGGGTGCAGCCCCGCGATCGCATGCATACCAACACAACATTAGCAGGTGAGATGGATGGATCAACAAGACTCTCTCTATCTCTCTCTCATCTGCTTGCTACTGACTGAATCATCATCATCATCATCATCATCACTTTTTTTTTAATTGTTTTTCAGTGGTGCCAAGGCAACACAACAATTCAGCAGCCAAACTCATCACTCATCACCCTTAATATCACTCCAAAAAAATTTGCATGCAAAAATCTTTTTCTTTAAATATGATCTTATATTAAAGCATTAAACACACACACACATTGGTGGATAAAACGCGACAATCTTTAAATATTTTATTATACACTGATCCGGTGAAATGTGAGGTGATTAAGAATAAATAAGTTTTGAATATGGGCCTATGCTGACTGAAAAGCCTTTCTAAAATTCTGTTCCGATTACAATGCAACTTTTCTCAAGCAAAGCTTTAGCCATTCGAAGTTATGATGGACTGAGGGGATCTGAACCAACCTTGTGAAATTTTAGAAATAACAATAAAACAAAAAATAACGAGGTTTTCTCTAACAACATTTCTATATTGTAATTATTTAATTCTTGAGGAATTTTTTTAAAAGGTCATTCAAAATTTACAACAAAATAAAAAAAAAATTATAAAATAGGCCTATTAAGAGAAAAGTTTTTCTTAAATAAAATAAGAACACCAGTGTTTATAAAATTTTTAAAGGTTGCCGCTTAGTTGGTTGCTTCAGACATTTTTTCCTTCTAAGTAATTTCTATATTGTTTACACTTAAAACGAATGTCTATTTATTATTAGAAAACAAAATGTCATTCATCCTTTTTTTCAAAATTTATAGACCAGGGGGGATAAAAATTCACTTCAAAAAGCTATGCTAATTATAGGCCTTATAAAGTGAAATTTTTGATGAAAATTTATTGTATTTCAATACTACTTATTTAAAACCAAAAGAAATTTCAACATCATTCTATCAAAATGATCCTTCAAATCTCTACAATTTTTTTGTGTCTCTATGCCCCTCTCTGGAATCCCGGGATCGGCCGAAATATAGACTTTTTTCTGAAACTGTCCTTACAACAATTCTATTGATATTATGCCATTATACTCCTTCCAACCGAAAATATGGCCTATATTTAAAACAAAATCATAGATTATCGAGAATATAGAAAACACGAGGCAATATTCATTATACTAGTATTGTATACATTGAATATTCCATAATCTAACATAATTGTCAGGTGTGGCGTTCGTGTAAAGTTAGAACTTGGAGATCAAAGATCAGCTTTTTTAAGATAAATAAAATAGGCACCTGCTGTGATTTGAAAATAGAAAATTCCGAAGAAAAATTGATCATTTAAAAAGAAGAGATGCCAAATATGAACAATTGACCAAAGAACAACGTCATGGAATCGTTGAAAAATTATTTTATCACCTTGAAGAGAACAGGTTACAACAACACGGTGCAATCAATGAGGTTGCTGCTGCATTTCAAGAAACCCGTCTAACGGTAAGTAAAATTTGGCACACAGCACAAGCTCAATACGGAGAAGGTGTAATATGTGTCAATAAAAAAAGAAAAATATGTATACCATATTTCCGAACAACAAAAATCGCCAAATGTATATTTTCGGATGGAGGGAGTAATTAATATTTTCTCTTAGAAAATTTGACAAAAAAATATTGATGAATGACATTTGAAATTTGTTTCTAAAACATGCAAATTTTAATACATTTATTGTTATTTTTTTGTTTTTATTTCTTAATCTCAATTTGAACTGACTAATTCTTAAAATTAATTAAAGGCTTCTAACGTGTATTCTATTCTAAATACTAGGCAAGCGAGCGAGAGCTAGAGAAAAAGTAATAATAAAAAATATTCTGAAAATGAATACCACGCTGAAAGCCTGAATTGCTTCCTTTTCTTGAGTTTCTTTTAATTAAAAATAATATACACAATAATATATTCCCCCTCCCAGAGTATGAACTGATGACTGCTGCACACTTACCAAACACAAGTAATTGGGTTAGTAGTAAGCAGCCAGGGCCCAAATGACTAGTAGAATCCACTTACCCGTGATTGAAGTGAAGGCACCAGAAGAACGTCGTTGGCTCTCCTCCTCGCCAAATTCTAAATTTAACGGAGTTACATCCCGACCTGCCTTCTCCGTCGAGAACTCCAAAATGCCGTGCCCACTCTTCTCACTGCCACAGAAAAATTAAATCATTTAAAATAATGATAAAATCTCATTTCTCTCATGACTATTATTTATAAAGATTTTTAACTAATCTAGAACTTATAAATGGAAGGAAACAAATTTTAGGCCTATAGTTTGAGGCTTGATGTATGACTCTCAAATCCTGGATCAATTGATAGGGTATGTATGCCTCAGCAGCCGAGAGAGCAAATAAAAAATAATATGTCTACGGAAACTAAATATATGCCCACACAAAATTCTAGAGCGATAAGCATAGAATAAAACTTTTAAGTTGTGTGCTGTCCAACCAGTCACACCAGATTTTATTTTACGATCTGAATGGCTCACTTCCCAGATATCCCCTTAATTCTCTGAACAGTTATCGAAATAAATATTATACCGTATATTGATAGTATAAATTATACTAATTTTGCGCATAGATAATGAATATTATTATTCTATTATTCTATGCTTAGATATTCCCTTTGATAATTTTGGAAATTGAAATTATTTTGTCAAGATCATAACAATAAATATAAGTTGTATGATGATGATTTATGGAATGTTTAGTTTAGTACAGGAGGGCAAACTACGGCTGGCCAGGTTATATTATGCGGCCCGCGGGCACTTCCAATATTGCTACCCTATACCAGTGTTGATTTTTCTTTATTGAAATTATTTCTCGATATTACGATATTATTTTCATTGCTAGTAATAGTAATACATGTTATCATAAGCATAATATTATTTTCTAAGAAATTTCAATTCAACATTTTCTGACAAGTAGTGACGTCATTCGACTAGATTGAAATAGACATACTATGTATATCTTGGATAGGAGGCCCCAAAAAACAAAAGCGTTGAATGGATACCGAAATTCTGATTTTTCTAATCTCTCAATGGCCGAGCCGGAAGAGAATAAAGCGCCTGCTTCGCACACTCTCTCGCCTCCAAAAAAGCTTTATAGAAGGCAAAATATCTCTATTGGGAAGATAATCCAATCATTTATCTTTTCAAATGAAAATAACACTTTTGAAGAAAAGAAAAAGAATGCTAGTTACTTACTAGTCATCGTTGGGTTCGTCAGTGGTGTGATTGTGATTTCTGGGACGTACTAATGTTGGCGGATGCGGTGGTGGCCTCGGAGGCTTCCAAGCTTCCCTTTCAGTTGAGCTACATCTGGATGGGGGACCAACGCGGTGTCGACCCCCGATACCGCGGGGCTCTACACCTGCCTGTTCCTCCTGAAAATATTAAAGGACATGAAGAGAACAGGAAATTTTGATGGATGGATAGATAAAAAAAAAAAAAATTACCAGAAAAAGGAAGGAAAATACCTAAAGATCAAAATAGAGAGAGAGAGCTATAGCTGAGTATAATAATTAATGCCAATAAAAATCTCTAAGGTCAAATAAAAATTACTAGATTTTTGATGTTCACAGATTTGGCTTTGTTGTAACTGGGAATGGAATAAGATGAAGGAGAAGCGGGTTCAATAAAACTCTCAAAATCAAATTTATTCGGTAATCTTCAGTTATTGGGATTTGAAAAGATTTCTTCTTCATACAAATATCAGCTTCTTGCGCCCAAGAATAAGAGACGACACGGTGCACCCTGCTCGGATTTCATCTTCAGAGTTTCTAGATTTTTGGCAATTGCTTTAATGACAAGTAAATAAGTGTTGCTGGATATTTCAGAGGCATTTAACTGCTCTTCTTCAACTAGAATACAAATTCTCACCTGACATTAAAGTTATTATTTATTTAAGTACATTGTCTCTCCGTGAAGTGTATCCTTAGAATTTCTTGCTTGTTCAATTAAATCTTCAACGAACTTATTTTTAAATATAATTGCCAAAAAAATCTAACAATTTTTATTTGACCTGTGAAAAATTTCATTGTTCATTTCATTCATTGTTTAGCAACTCTGAATTTTTCCAAAATATTTTTTATTATTTTTACTTTTAATAAGTCTGACATTTTTTGTCGATATGTAATGAAATTAAGCAAATATTCATAGCTTTAATAATAAAATGGTCAAAGAAAAAGAAAAAAAAAACCTCTACAGGAAACTTACATCACGCATATTAAAAGTAATTTCTAAATTGCTTGAGAAACTATTATAGAACTCAGGATAGAGATCAAGAACTTCAAGCAGATCATCGCGATGAATTTTGTGCAAATCACAATAAGTAACCGCGCGTACGTTGCACGATGATTTCCCCAATGTGGGGTGCAGGCATGGATTTTCCCCAAAGATGTCATCCTTTCCTGTAAACAAATTTTATTCAGCTTAAAAAAAATATTTAACTCAAAATGATGGCCATAAATTTTAAATTGATTTTGACATTGATCGATGTAGACATAAAATTTTGACATACGTTTATATGCAATATAAATTACTTTGCCTGCCAGTATGACATATCAATAGAAGATAAAGTTTATTAATTAAAAAATAAATCTCCAAATTTTCAAACAATATAAAAACTATTTTGGGGTTTGAATGAAATGCAGGAAAGAGAGTCCTTAAAAAAACTTTTCTTTAGGCATTTCTTAAAAAAAATGAGGGTCTATTTCGTCAGGTTAATAAACTCACAATTCAGGAAGTAGTGGACAAAAACTTATTTCAGATCTAATAATCCCTTCTTTTCTTGTCTATACTATTATATAAAAGACAATCTCTGTTTTTCTGTCTGTCTGTCTGTCTGTCTGTCTGTCTGTCTGTTTGTAACGCATAGACTCCGAAACTACTGGACCGATTTTCATGGAGTTTTTTTTAATGGGTAGGGAATTTTCCGGGGGTGGTTTTAGGCTATCATTATATCGAATTAGGGGTAGGGAACCCCCCCTTTTTGGGGGTTATCAATTACCCCATAGCAAAGCATTGGAAAACAGGATCTAACTCGCTTTATGAAAAATATATTTATCAAATCTTTAAAATGAAAAATAAAAACTCTTCCCCCCCTAACAATTCGACATTTGAAAAGATTTTTCCGCTCTGCGCCCCCCCCCACCCCCCTAAAATTTTATTTTTTTTATTTTTCATTCGATTTTAATAAAATTTAAAATGTTGCTTTCTTAGGGTGTAAATAATTGAAAAATGGTATTTTAGACCCCAGAAAGTTCAATCACCCCCCTGACCCCCCTAAAATTTATTTTTCATCAGATTTTAATAAAATTTAAAATGACGCTTTCTTAGGGTGTAAATAATTGAAAAATGGTATTTTAGACCCCAGAAAGTTCAATCACCCCCCTGACCCCCCCTAAAATTTATTTTTCATCAGATTTTAATAAAATTTAAAATGACGCTTTCTTAGGGTGTAAATAATTGAAAAATGGTATTTTAGACCCCAGAAAGTTCAATCACCCCCCTGACCCCCCCCTAAAATTTATTTTTCATCAGATTTTAATAAAATTTAAAATGACGCTTTCTTAGGGTGTAAATAATTGAAAAATGGTATTTTAGACCCCAGAAAGTTCAATCACCCCCCTGACCCCCCCCTAAAATTTATTTTTCATCAGATTTTAATAAAATTTAAAATGACGCTTTCTTAGGGTGTAAATAATTGAAAAATGGTATTTTAGACCCCAGAAAGTTCAATCACCCCCCTGACCCCCCTAAAATTTATTTTTCATCAGATTTTAATAAAATTTAAAATGACGCTTTCTTAGGGTGTAAATAATTGAAAAATGGTATTTTAGACCCCAGAAAGTTCAATCACCCCCCTGACCCCCCCTAAAATTTATTTTTCATCAGATTTTAATAAAATTTAAAATGACGCTTTCTTAGGGTGTAAATAATTGAAAAATGGTATTTTAGACCCCAGAAAGTTCAATCACCCCCCTGACCCCCCCTAAAATTTATTTTTCATCAGATTTTAATAAAATTTAAAATGACGCTTTCTTAGGGTGTAAATAATTGAAAAATGGTATTTTAGACCCCAGAAAGTTCAATCACCCCCCTGACCCCCCTAAAATTTATTTTTCATCAGATTTTAATAAAATTTAAAATGACGCTTTCTTAGGGTGTAAATAATTGAAAAATGGTATTTTAGACCCCAGAAAGTTCAATCACCCCCCTGACCCCCCTAAAATTTATTTTTCATCAGATTTTAATAAAATTTAAAATGACGCTTTCTTAGGGTGTAAATAATTGAAAAATGGTATTTTAGACCCCAGAAAGTTCAATCACCCCCCTGACCCCCCTAAAATTTATTTTTCATTCGATTTTAATAAAATTTAAAATGACGCTTTCTTAGGGTGTAAATAATTGAAAAATGGTATTTTAGACCCCAGAAAGTTCAATCACCCCCCTGACCCCCCCTAAAATTTATTTTTCATCAGATTTTAATAAAATTTAAAATGACGCTTTCTTAGGGTGTAAATAATTGAAAAATGGTATTTTAGACCCCAGAAAGTTCAATCACCCCCCTGACCCCCCCTAAAATTTATTTTTCATTCGATTTTAATAAAATTTAAAATGACGCTTTCTTAGGGTGTAAATAATTGAAAAATGGTATTTTAGACCCCAGAAAGTTCAATCACCCCCCTGACCCCCCCTAAAATTTATTTTTCATCCGATTTTAATAAAATTTAAAATGACGCTTTCTTAGGGTGTAAATAATTGAAAAATGGTATTTTAGACCCCAGAAAGTTCAATCACCCCCCTGACCCCCCCCTAAAATTTATTTTTCATCCGATTTTAATAAAATTTAAAATGACGCTTTCTTAGGGTGTAAATAATTGAAAAATGGTATTTTAGACCCCAGAAAGTTCAATCACCCCCCTGACCCCCCCTAAAATTTATTTTTCATCAGATTTTAATAAAATTTAAAATGACGCTTTCTTAGGGTGTAAATAATTGAAAAATGGTATTTTAGACCCCAGAAAGTTCAATCACCCCCCTGACCCCCCTAAAATTTATTTTTCATCAGATTTTAATAAAATTTAAAATGACGCTTTCTTAGGGTGTAAATAATTGAAAAATGGTATTTTAGACCCCAGAAAGTTCAATCACCCCCCTGACCCCCCCCTAAAATTTATTTTTCATCAGATTTTAATAAAATTTAAAATGACGCTTTCTTAGGGTGTAAATAATTGAAAAATGGTATTTTAGACCCCAGAAAGTTCAATCACCCCCCTGACCCCCCTAAAATTTATTTTTCATTCAGATTTTAATAAAATTTAAAATGACGCTTTCTTAGGGTGTAAATAATTGAAAAATGGTATTTTAGACCCCAGAAAGTTCAATCACCCCCCTGACCCCCCTAAAATTTATTTTTCATCAGATTTTAATAAAATTTAAAATGACGCTTTCTTAGGGTGTAAATAATTGAAAAATGGTATTTTAGACCCCAGAAAGTTCAATCACCCCCCTGACCCCCCTAAAATTTATTTTTCATCAGATTTTAATAAAATTTAAAATGACGCTTTCTTAGGGTGTAAATAATTGAAAAATGGTATTTTAGACCCCAGAAAGTTCAATCACCCCCCTGACCCCCCCCTAAAATTTATTTTTCATCAGATTTTAATAAAATTTAAAATGACGCTTTCTTAGGGTGTAAATAATTGAAAAATGGTATTTTAGACCCCAGAAAGTTCAATCACCCCCCTGACCCCCCCCTAAAATTTATTTTTCATTCGATTTTAATAAAATTTAAAATGACGCTTTCTTAGGGTGTAAATAATTGAAAAATGGTATTTTAGACCCCAGAAAGTTCAATCACCCCCCTGACCCCCCTAAAATTTATTTTTCATCAGATTTTAATAAAATTTAAAATGACGCTTTCTTAGGGTGTAAATAATTGAAAAATGGTATTTTAGACCCCAGAAAGTTCAATCACCCCCCTGACCCCCCCTAAAATTTATTTTTTATTCGATTTTAATAAAATTTAAAATGACGCTTTCTTAGGGTGTAAATAATTGAAAAATGGTATTTTAGACCCCAGAAAGTTCAATCACCCCCTGACCCCCCTAAAATTTATTTTTTATTCGATTTTAATAAAATTTAAAATGACGCTTTCTTAGGGTGTAAATAATTGAAAAATGGTATTTTAGACCCCAGAAAGTTCAATCACCCCCCTGACCCCCCTGAAATTTATTTTTCATTCGATTTTAATAAAATTTAAAATGACGCTTCCTTAGGGTGTAAATAATTGAAAAATATATTAATCAAATATTTAAAATAAAAAATAAAAACTCTTCCTCATAATTAATTAAAATACATTTATCTGGACAACTCTTAGTCATATCCCGAGACGCCGCCCGCCAGGGCCTAGCGGGGTAGGGTTGCCGAAGGCAACCCTACCGCAGCTAGTGCAATATAAATTACTTTGCCTGCCAGTATGACATATCAATAGAAGATAAAGTTTATTAATTAAAAAATAGATCTCCAAATTTTCAAACAATATAAAAACTATTTTGGGGTTTGAATGAAATGCAGGAAAGAGAGTCCTTAAAAAAAAACTTTTTCTCTAGGAATTTCTTTAAAAAAAAATGAGGGTCTATTTCGTCAGGTTAATAAACTCTTAGGAAGTAGTTGGCAAAAACTTTTTAGATCTAATAATCCCTCTTTTTGTACATCAGGGTGTAACATGAGCGCCTCTAACTCGAGTGTTTTCGAAACTTCCCAAAAATATCCTCTCCCCACTCTTTCGATAAAAAAATTTAATGTCCACAAATTTTGTTAAAGGTGGGTCGTGACTTTATAAAGTGTGAAAAAAAAAAAAAAAATAAATAGGCAACCCAATTTCAAATCTGTTTCTTTGGTCATTCAATTTCAGAGCCATCTTTCGATATTAATAAAATAATTTTCCTCTTTTTCTTTCGTATAACTAATAGCGATATTACTATTTACCAAACAATACAATAATAAAATGAAATGATAATTTTAAGTAGACTGAGACAAGATCAGTATTAATGACTACGATATTAGTAGAATGACATAAATACACATATTGATCGTCTGATGGTAATCAAATGGAATGACCATGATGAGGTTGATCCTGGTTTCTGATCCCTAAAATCTAAAAAGGCCGAATTTTTTTTTTTAATCTGGCATATATACTCTAATATTCATAGGGAACACTCAAATTTCTAACTTTGAATTTTTTATTTACACGAATAATAAATTATATATTTAATATCAATAAAACTAACTTCAAATTATAGTGAAAAAAACACTAGGTGATTTATTCCAAGTTTTTTTGTCATCGTCACAAGAAAAAACTCTAATGTGTAAAGTGTAAAATAAAAAATAAAAAAAACTTGAACGAAATCACATTTCAATATCATTTGATATTAGTTTTTAGTGATTTAACTCAAATTGAATAAAGAGCATACAGTAGTGGGCTTGAATTTGAATAATTAGATGATTATTTTTGTAAACTAAATATAAACATACCGAGGATGGCCATGACGATATCATCTTTGAGGATCTCGATGGAGCCTCGTGAGATAAAATAGAGTGATGTGAGGACGTCGCCCCGATGGACCAGAGTGTCTCCCGGCGGAGCATGGGTGGTTTTAAACTTGAGCGAAAGTGCCCTGTGATTACAAGCAAAGCAAGAAATTAGTTAGTTCGAGATAGAAAATTTAATTAAATTGTGAGTGACTTTGAGATTAATTTTAGATTTCACTTAAGGCATATTTAACTCATCAAAAAACCATACCTCTAAGGGATTAAAGCCAAAATCCAAGCTTTTGTTTGAATAAATAATTTATTTAAGGTCTTTTTCGAGATCTGAAACCATTAAGGTAATTTCTTTATTTTTATAAACTAATTAGATACTCAGAACGGGAAGCGAACCCTTGACCATTAAGCTCGGGAAGAAAGACAGATTCAAAAATAGAAAAATGTCCGTTATCCCTAGTATTCAAAGAATAAATTTCAAATAAAAAGAACTGAAATATAACAAAAAAGAAAATGGAAATAAACTTCAACGAGAAACCCCATAGCCCCCAGTAGAAACGCGCCTGTGAAAGTTAAAAAAATTAATGTACACTAATGTAACACAAGTCCTGATGAAGGCTAGAATACGAGCCGAAACCTGTGGCAGTCATCCTTAAATAAAGATCTTTATCTAAAGTTCTTTGTTTTCTTCACGGCTCCCCCGCACCTGTTATGCTTAGTTAATACATAAAATCTGGAAAAAATAAATAACGAGAAGAGTAAGGACAAAGAAAAATTTTCACTAGTAAAGAGTAGCGCTTATTTTATATTCCATAATACCTAAAAGTCTACATTTTGACTGCATAAAAACAAAGAAAATTAAATTTATTATTCTTTTTGATGTTATGGAATTTTTTTATTTTTTTACTCACGAAAGGGATCTCCTAGGCCAATGCCAAACATAGAGTATACTTTATTTTATTTAAATATAAATAGGAATAGAGAATGCCATTTATTCTAATATAATTACTCCGTTCTGTAGGATATGTCAGAGTTAAGAAGATAAGAGAGCAGCAATAAATAAGAGAGCTACCTGAGACAGCCTGGCGATGCTCCATCAAAGGCTGAACAATTGTTGAGCAAATTACGATTCAAATGTAGACAGATGTCGGCTTGCAAACATTCAGGAAATCCCTTGAGTACACTATTCATGTCAATTCCATTGGTGTACGTCCAAGCGTGCTGCCAACCAAAGATTACAGGAAAGAAATAAAAAAAGAACAAGCCAAGGTACTATCAACTTGTCAATTAGAATGAGAGAGAGTGTGTCATTAAACATTCATTTGATACTCAATCTGGCTGGATAGAAATTTATGACAGACAAAAGACGATTAAATATGCAAATCAGGTTCCTCTGTTTTATTAAGAAATACTTGCTTGAGCCCCCCCCCCCTCTTCCATAAATCCCATCAGAAGACGTAAAATGTCACTCTCTTAATATTAATATCACACTTATTCTGAAATTTATAATAAAATATGTATATAAAATGTATTTTCTAGGCCAGACTCGGCGAAGTATTAACCTCGTTAGGCATAGTCCGTATCTATTATTATTCCACAAAGTGTTATTTTATTTTGCTCCTTGTTTGGTACTCGCCATATCTGGCTCGAATAGGACTTTAATAGTGAGAAGAGTACCGGAGTTCGATATATATAAAAGAGTCGTTTTAATAATTAATTAATTCTTGAAATAACCCATCCCGACCAAATGCATTTTATTAACTTTTAAATAATATGTATCCTTTGAGACCGAGTCTTTGGGTTAAATAAAATTCATTGTAATATTAGTTGGCCTATATATAAATATAAAAACAATTAAGATGCGCGTCTCGAAAAGCCGTTAGAAGAAAGGCCATTCAGTACCGAGTTAGTTTTTCCCATAGGAAAACAAGGGATTTATTCCATTTCATTTGAAAGATTTCAGCTAATTAATTAAGAGTAAAAAATTAATGATTTTTTAACACAATGATTACTAATTTAATTATCTATAACCCTGGTCGTACACGAGGACATTTTTTAAGCAATTTCTGGCGACATTTCTGGCTCCATAAAAATGTCTTCGTGTATGACAGCAAAAATGTAATTGGAATTGGAATTGGCTTGAAAAAAATGTTTGTTCTATTTTTCGGGCCAAATCGGCGCAATCAGAATGCGCACAAACGCAAACGCGTCGAAAATGGCCGTTTGAAGACATTTCTCGGTCAAGAAAAATGTCTCCGTGTATGACGAAAAGTTGTCTGATCGCGCCAGAAAAATAGCCCGTGTTCTATTTTCTTGGGCCAATTCGACGCAAAGAGGGTGCGCAGTAAATCGACCATATCTGGCAACACCGCTTTTTGGAAATTTGTTGTTATCATAACCTAGAATTTTTCACTTTTTGACAGCAGTTGACAGATCTTTAAAATAATTATATTGTCAAATTATCACAAAAATATAAAATATATAGACACACCTCATTTGGAAAATAAAATTAAGGTAAGAATTAATTATTTAATTAAATTATTAATAAATAACATTATTATTTATTTAAATTTTCACTTGGAATATAATAATTAATAAAAATATATTTTTTTGCAGTTCTTTTTTGGAAATTATAGTTTATAATAAAAGAAGAGCAATATCTAGATTATAAATTTATATTATTATATAAGGTAAATGAATACTTTGTTTTAAATAACTATTATTTATTTAAATTTTTATTTGGAATATAATCTTTGATAATAACTAAAATATTTATTTTAGATGAATTTGAACAAACATTTATGATTTAAATTTATATTGTGGAAGTGTTTTTTATGATGAACTGAGAAGTTGATAGTTAATAAAGTAAAACACGGTAGTTTTTTGGTTGCAGGTTTATTTTCGACTGAACATTCAGTTCAGATGGTTATAAACCATAATCATCAGGCTTGGAAATCACAATCAAGTTATATTTTGTATAATATATGAATGCATTCATTTCTTTATATTTTAGTTTTATGATTAGGGTCCGACCGAAACAAGATTTTCAGCCGAAACCGAAACCGAAACCGAATATTCGGCCTCAACCTTAGTTTCGGCCGAAACCGTAACCGAAACCGAAACTTGTATTTCCTATAAAATTTTTTTTTCATTTTACCTTTTTTTTTTGAATTTTTTTCCCTCCCGTGAAAATCATTTTACCTTTTTTTAGGGAGACTAAAATTTTTTCTCCCTCAAGTGCAAATTATTTGACCTTTTTTTTTTGCATGCGAGTCTCATCCCATTTTTTCATACTCTGGTTTCGGCCGGCCGAAAGGTTCGGCCACTTTTTGGCCGAAACCGAAACTACGGCCGAAACCATGATTTTTGGCCGAAACCGTAACCGAAACCGAATATTCGGTCGGTTCCTATTTATGATTAACAAAATTTTAAATAAATAAAATTTTCATTGTGCATATAATATTTATTATTTATCTAAAGAAACCAAAAATCCTTTGTATAGATATTAAAAAACAATTCTTAGCTTATTTTTTTCAAAAGAGGTATGTCTATATATTATTTTTATTAATAAATATATATTTTATATATATTAAGGGCCTCTTATAGTTTTAACCTAAAAAGTTTTTGATTCAGCTTTCAGTTTAAATTTTCAAACTGCGCACGTTTCTGCGCAGAATTGGCCCTAAAAATACAAATGTCCTCGTGTATGACAGGTTTTTTCAAGCTAGAAATTCAGGCCATTTTTTCAAGCCATTTTTATGGAGCAAGAAATGTCGCCAGAAATTGCTTAAAAAATGTCCTCGTGTACGACGGGCTTAAGATATAGAGCGAATTTTTTTTAAATATCTTTTATTTAATGCGATTAATCTAAAAAAAATTTTTATTTTTTTCGAAAATCAAAAAAAGGGCTTCTATAAGTTGTAGATATTTTAAATAGCTTTAATTAAAAAAAAATTGAGGTCGATAGCTTCAAAATTGTGGCCGATGGAATCTCCCAAAATTAGCACCCCGAGGCGCCTTTAATACAATCAATCAAAATGATAGAACGAAACTAAAAAATTAAAATAAAAACTACTTCTAAAATTGAATCTATTCAAAGAGGAAAGAACATCGCCACGCCTAAACCACCAACTTCTAAATTGTTTAATTTTATTGGCTCTTGTCTTTTCATCTTTTTATAATATAGCCTACATACTCGAACGAATTCTATAATTGAATATTAATGCCCTGTTTTGAATAGAGATCGAATGCGGTGACAAACAAGTCAAAGTTAGATATTTATTTAATTTAAAACCTTTCCCGCAGATCAATAACAACTCTAGACATTTGAAATTCTTCTTTCTAAAGATTGTCTGGTTATTTTTTTCTTCGAATTATTTTATTTGATCAAATTTCCAGGTAGTTAAAATATTCATAGAAATTAAATGATTATTACAAACCCTGATAAAGTACATATGAATAAATAGAATTATATCAAGTCAGGAGTAGAGAGTCGAGAAGTGAAACTTTCTTTTTTTCACTAGAATTTCAACTTTGAGGGTTCAGGTCCCCTTCTATTCCCTCCCCTGTTTTGTTTATGCTACGTAGTTGTGCTCAAAAGAAATTCCATTTGCAAAATAATGTAAACCAAATCCAAATTTTGACTAACCAAGAAGCGCATCATTGGAGTATTTTTAAAAAGAGAACGAGACGATATCTCAAAAGTAACCTAAATAAAATTTTCTCAATAAAGTACTATAAAAAATCTTAAATTAAAAGAGTAGGCCTAATTAATTTACAAAAAAATAAAAAAAATAATAATAATTCCTCCACGCAACTTTTACGGAAAATTCTGATTCACGATAAGAAAAAGGAAATTGGTCTGATCTATAGATCTAGTGTCGTCGACAGCCGCCTTTTTCTTGTTCCTGGATGATAAGAAAATCCAAATTTCCTTTTGCGATCTCTTTCTCACTAACTAAACAGGAGTCAAGGAGATGCTGCGTTTCGTATCTCTTGCCCGTATAAATAAATTATCTAACTATCTATCTATGCATCATATTCTACCTTGTGTAAAAAAGTTTCACTTAAAATATTTTCTCACTTGTTTTGCAATCACCTAGGTAATATAACATAAGAAGAGTTCAACTTCAAGATTGTAGCGAGGGGGAGTAATTCCCCCACTAGTCTAGTATCTTTTATATTTTTATTTAATTTATAGATCGATCGTCAAAAAAAATCTCCAGATAGGCTTTCCATATGTTCAAGCAAGATGAAACATGAGAAAAACAGCTTCAAATCTGACAGACTGATAAATTGTATTTCTTCTGTAATCCTCTTAAATATCTGATTTTTTTACCTGGAAATATTCTTCAAGTCGCTGCCGCAACGGATTTGGGATCTGATGGAAGCGGATGAACTCGCGAACCCGTAGCATTTGAGTGTGATATCGTGCTGTGCCGCTGTACAATCGCTGAATGATCGCCGAAACGTTACCGAAAATGCTAGCGTACATAAGAGCTGCAAAAAAAAGAAATTCAACATTTTATATATTGTATTTATAAATGCATAAAATATAAAAGGAGAGAAATATACAGTAAGTACAAAAAATGATTTGTACTGATGATGACCAGGCGTGAAGCCGGTCGAAATATCCATCAATTAAAGATGTGAGAGAAGTCCATCAAATGCTGGCTTTTATTCTCCGGTCCTTTCTTTAAAAATATAATTTATATGATGTATTTTATAAATACGTTTTACGGATAATTAAGAAAAATTAAACTTGAGAAAAAAATTTTGGCAATTTTTTTACTCAATTATTAAAATATAAAAAAAAAAAATTAAATGATTCCTTCCTCTCCGAAACAGAGGTTGAATATTCGCCATCACTTCCTATCATATAGGCAACAAAATAATCTTTTTCTCGAAAGGTATTGCCTAACTAGCAGGCGCTCTTGATCAGTGGCGCCTCGGGTAGTCGGTGTCTAGTAGGCGAACTTCTCGGCTAATCATCATTAACTCAAAGGAGCTCTTGATCTCTAGCGGACAGGCACTGGTGTCATTTCAACTTTTTCTTTGGGGGGGGGGGGGGCAAACATTTTTTTTCTTACAATTTACGTAGAAAAAGGTACTCAAATTTGGCCAAAAGATATTGAATTTAATTATTATTTAATTTTGTACAGTTTGTATACTCGTAGATATATTTTGAAATATTTTATTTAAGAAAGCTAATATAAAATTTTATAAAAATCAGAGCGGGGGGATTGCCCCTCCCCCCTCCAAATGGGCGGACAGGCTTCTGGATGATATAACTAATTTATTATCACTTAGAATGGAAGTGTGCATTAAGACCCAAATATTTAATTTTCTCTATGATCTAAATAAATGCCTATTTTTTGAGTTTTGAATAACTCGTGAAAAATTTTATGTTTTTCCACGTGTAAAAAGATCATATGGGAACTCGGGAGGTTCATTTATGAGTTTTTAATAACTTGACTTCAGACGGAGGTGAGCTGCTCAACTAGAAATAGCATATAAAATTCGAATAAAACGAAGTAAAAGCAAAAGATTAAAATCCTGATTACTTCTCGCTTGTTCAATTGCTGCTTTGACAGATGACCCCCCCCCCCCCCCCCTCCCACCTTGTTACAAACAGCATCCAAACGCTCAAACAACTCGTTTGGCCAATTTTATTTTTACCTTTAATTTTTATTTTTTAATAATTTCTTCCTCTTGTTTTTTCTAAAAACAAATTTAATTTCTTTTTTAATTGTCTTCTCAGAGGAAAGGAGGTGACGATTGAGTTTTTGTCTATAATATCAATATATTAAAAAAAAAAACATTTTGGTATTATACCCATGTCCAACATCGCTTATAGGCCTATACTATAGCATGGTCACCATTCACAATACATTGACATTGTTAAACCATTTGCAGTCGAATATACGATCGAACCAATCACTTTTATCAATTTAAACATAATTTCAATTGTAATAAATTTATAATTTAATTTAAGTCAAGCCCTACCCTAAATAAAAAAAAAAAAAAAAAAATTTAAGTCAAAAAAAATTCAAAACATATGCAGCCAAAATTATTCCCTTTATTATGCCGTTCCAGGCTGACGTTTCGGCCACCGGTCTAGGCCATCTTCAGAGCAGGAGGCGAGAATAAATAAAAATTAAAATTCCGGCGACACACATTCGCAAGAACGGCGCGCTCCGCTCTTAAGGACAACGAAAGAATGAGAGATACCTCACAATTAAAATTTAATTCTTAACCTGAGATCAAACGAGTTCTTTTATCGCAAGCGAACAGAGAGAGCGGTTTGATAACTACATTTAGTTAACCTTTAACATCTCCCCCCTCTTCTTATTTTATTAAACAATATTAATCTTATTTTATATTCACGTGACATTATCTCGAGATGAAAATCCTTAATTTACATCATAAGAGTTAAAATGAAATGAATTTTTTTTTTAATGTAATGAATGAGTGAGTGAGAAAAAAAAAGAATGCCACTCCAAACAAACGACACTAAAAAGAAAGAGATCCCTGGGGGTCGATATTTGGTGTCCGTCGAATGGCGTTTTCGCGTGTCGCTTGCAACTCCCCCGTCGTCGGCTCTTCAATTAATTATTCTCGGTCAAACCAGTATTTGTCATTTTAATTTTTAAAAGTATTTTTGATTTTTTTTTTTTATCTATTATTAACAACATGATTTATAAAATACAGTAATAATAATCTGAAAAATTAAATAACGCTATTTTTGGTAGCTGTGCTATTTTAAAAATAAATACTTACATCCGATGAGCATGACGCATATTGTAAATATTTTTTCACCATCTGTATTAGGTGCAACATTTCCAAAACCAACCGATGTCAACGAAGTGAAGGTGAAATATAACGCAGTGATATAACGAGACTGCAAAAGAAAAAATTAAAAAAATAATAATATTACTTATAGAAGAGAGAGAGGGTGTGCCAAAGGAGTGTAGGAGTGTAGGAGTGTAGGGCTAGCCCTCCTCCTAGGGATCGATACGAGGACGTCGTCGACGACGTCGGACGGTCAGAGAGTCGGAGGAAATCCCGACAAAGTTGCACTCATTTCAGGCCTGCATAGCAATGTTTTTAATCAAATCCAGATATAATTGGAGTCTAGAGCCCTAAAATATTTAAGGTGAATTTATAAAAGTAAACCCCAACCACTTACTAAATAAAATTCCATTTAATGTTGATTTATTTATAAGCGCCCTATTTTAAGTAAAAACCTTTTTAAACGATTTATAACCTTTTCTTCTGTGAATTATTACCTTATTCATTAAGTATTTTTAAAAGCTCGAGTTGTAGAGTTTATATCCATCACAAAATAAACACTACGGGCCCGTTTTACGCGATATTTTAACTAGCTTGTTTTGCCCGTGCTATTTTAAAGGATTTCTTTATTTAACAATATGGTAAAATAGTTGAAGGCGTCTTAAGAATGAAAATTTTTTTATAAATTAACGTTGCGAACCTTTTAGGGCAGGGGGGGTTGGGAAATACCCCGGGCAGTGGGGGGCCGGGGGGGGTTTTAGGGTATTTATTACCCTTTCAAGCGATTGTGATTTTTCGAAAAAACCAAAACACTTGAAAAATTATTTTTATCAATTAATTTCTGTCATTAAAACTATCAAATAACATTTTTTATTCCTAAAACTTTTTAAAATAGGCAACTATATTTAGCCACGTGTCAAAATGTTTCCTCTAGAATATAACATATTTTCATAATTTAAATAAAAAAATCAGAAAATGTAACGTTTGAAAAATTGAATACCAAATAGGGCTCTCTCGGCCATTTTTTATTGTATTTTCAATCCAAATATTTACATTTCAAATTTCAATAAAGTGATTTAATATTAAAAGTAGAGGAATAAATAGAGCAAAAATTCAAGATATTCCAAGTAAGATCACAAAATCATGTTTTATTTTGCATAAAAAATACAAATATCTCTGTCACCAACTTTTAAAATTACATAGATGGGGGATGAAAAAATCTCAGCCTTCGAAATGCAGAAGCTAACTAGTAGTAATAGGCTATAATAATGTATATGTATAATAATAATGTAATTTATTCCTCTTTATTGAATTAAGAATTTTTTGTCTATACCTTGTAAATTTTTTTATTATACTTATTCTGATTAATAATTAAAATGTTTTTAGAAGGATCAATAAAGAAACTGATCAAAGGGAGGTAAAACTGCATTTTGTAATGAAAAGAAAAAAAAACGAGCGAGAAAAGAGGCAACCGGGGAGACAAGCACCAAAATGGGACGGAAACCAACCAAGGAATTAATTTCAAGAAAGTGAGCGAAACGTTTAAGTCCTTGAAAAACGACTGAACCCATTAGAGGAAATAAATTTATTTATTGATGGCTAATTCCATATTTATTTTCATCTAAAGCTATGTGAACTAACAGCGAATTCATTCTCAACTCTCTTAACATCCAGCACCTGGATTCTTTTATGTTCAAATCGCCTGTGCACTAACAAGAAGGGAATTGTTTAGCTCAGGGGTGGCCAACATGAGGCCTGCGGACCTATGACTATGAACATTAATGTTAATTTTATTGTACATATCATTAGTAGTTGACAAAAAAAAATTAGGTTCATGCCCGGAAGGAAATATTATTTCTGAAATTTAAAAAAGTATATTATATATACTGTATATTATAACTGCGAGAGGAAAAAGGCTCGTTCTTTCTCCTTTACCTGCCAATCTACGGCAGTTAGACACGTCTAAAGAATATATTTTTTATGCTCTATGCACTAAATAAAAATGAATCGAATACTTTCTCTCTATATATTTCATATATAGAGTAATAGAAAGTAAAAAATTGTTAATTTAATACTAGCTATTATTAAAATTATACTAAATCAAATTTACTGGAGAAAATTTAGAATTTAATGCTTTCTCTGATAACAAAAAATAATGAGACTGTCCAAAAGAAAAGGAGCAGTTAGAGATTAAGTGTTAAAGTTTTAAGAACCTTTAAAGACAAGAACAAAGAACTTTTCAAGTGGGAAGATGAAATAAATTTCAAGAAACAAAAGAGAAAAGTCTTAGGGCAGTCACAATTATTTTTTAGGCCTATATCTATAGAGAAACTTGTTTATAAATAATTTGTAATAACTTCATCAATCTTCCAAGATTTATGTACAATACGTTGATAACAAATAAATAACTAGCTAAGCATGTAATGTATGACATTCAGATAGATAATCGATTGACTAGGATTAAAAATCTCCATTTTAATTTCCTTTTCGGGGAGGATAAATAAATCAAATCAATTGTGTTAAAAAAACACATAAATGGTTTAGAACGTCATTAAATTAAAATGTGCCTGTTTGCATATGGTACAATATAATAAATATCATTACAGGCGTAGAGAACCGTAATCAGGGGGGTTTCCCTCACTCCCCTAGAAATAATAAATAAAAAAGAAAGTGATTTTATTTAGAGAAATAAGAAAAAATGTATTTTTATTTAATTTGATTTTTAAAAAATATTAAAGCGTCCCCTAACGCTACCGGCACCCCTTTTAATAGTTTAAATTTTAGCAGAAATTAATGTGATACACGAAGTGTTTGAAAAAATAACAAAAAAAAAAACAAATGTAACTTTACATATTAGAAAAGAAGCTTCTAATTATATTAATATGTTCAGATATTAATATTAAAGCTAACATGAATTGAATTTGGTATTCTTAGAGGGCTGATATTTGATCTTAACAGTAATAGATGGTGTAATATAATCCTAATTATAATAATACAATAATAATTGAGGTTAATGATATATTACACTCAGTGGCGTAACCAGGGGGGGCGAGGGGGAGCGCGAGCCCCCCGCCCCAGGCGCATCGAGCCCTTGGCGCCCCCCGAGACCGGCATAGGCGCCCTAGGGCCTCTAAAATATAGCCCAGCGTATGTGATTTTATCATATTCTTTTCATCGATTGTCTTAAAAAATTGATTGTTTTCTTTTAAAATTATATTACAACTTGAATTCTACTATTTTAAATGAATTTAATTCCAAAAATAATAAATAACGTATATAGAGGCTTTATAATTAAAATTTTTTTTATTTTGCAATATATAAGCCTTAATTTGATGTTTTATGGCTGTGGAGAATTACTCAGGATTCGTATAAGCCTTGTTAGGGATAAAGTTTTTAGATGAAAAAAATTATAGGGGGTTGGGGGGGGTTGGTTGTTTTTCCTTTCCTTTTTTGTTTGTTGTTTGTTTTGTTGTATGATGTAATTTTTGTTGGTGGGGTGGTTTGTTTGTGTGTGGGTTGTTTTTTTTATATAATAATTGTTTTTGATTGGGTGTGGGGGGGGGGGGTTTGTATGAGTGGAGTGGGGGAGCACACCCCTCCCTCCATGAGAAAAAAAAATAAAAAATTTTGAAATTTTAAAAAGTGGGTGGTGTGTGATGGGTAAATTTTTTCCTTTTTTCCTAAAGGGGAGAGGGATTAATTTTTTTGTAATTTTTAAGCCTTAATATTTAATTTTTTGAAATTCAAAACTTTTTTAAGCATGAAGGAATTGAGCTATGAGACTGAAATGTTATATTTAAGTTAAACACCCCCGGGACCGTGAAAATAAGCTTTTAATCAAAATCGGCCAAAAAGTACTAGTATTTTACTGATGTAGTTTTTCAGTTTTTTTCGATTTTCTCAAAATGAAAGGGCTTTTACCATTCTTCAGGCCCGCCCGAGCCCGCCCGGAATTTTTTCAAACCTGCCCATTCCCGCCCGAGATTTAGTGAATGAATGAACGAATGTCTAGCAATTTTTAAATAAAATTTCATTTGCATGCCCGTCCGCCCGAACCCGTTTATTTAGACTTGCTACCCACCCGTAATTTTTTCATGGCCTCCAAAGCCCGCCCGGCCCGGTCCGCGGGCCGGGTAGGTAACGGACCTATGGGCCAACCCGTACCCGTGCAGGGCTCTAATCGGGGGTTCGGATCCCAGGCAGTCTGATGATTTTATTTAAGCCATTTGGATACCAAATTTCAAAGTCAAAGTCTTATATCTCCTAAGTTGCCGAAAAGACTGTGTGCATGTGTGTGTGAGTGTGAGTGTGAATGGGAAAGAAGTATGTGTTAAAAAAATATGGGGAATGACTTCCCCGAGACTTTCTCGTATATTCTTTTGGAATTACGTCTGGGTGGTGTGTGTGTGAACACGATTGCTTAAAAACCAAAGCAGCTAGATCGATAAAATTTGGTAAATGCTCCTTACACTAAAATTGTAGATTTCTTTCAACTTTTGGAGTAAATACGTCACTTGGAAGTAGTACTTTTCTTAATAAGTTTTTTCAGAAATTTCGAAATTTTCAATTTCTTTGTTAGATTATGATAAAATACTCAATTTTAAAATGTTTTTATTCTTTGATATTTTTCCGTGTTAAATTTATATAGATTAATAATAAGTGAGTGTTAATTGTTGAATTAATTTCCAGACCGAACAAGGTGGCCGTGTATTGTGTTTTTCTTGTTTACTAATAAAACCTTTTTTTGTTCTAACTCCTCTCTCTAATCAGTTATTTTTTATTAAATTTAACAGGTTATGGGCCCAGGCTCACTTTATTAAAGTAATTTTATGTATGATAATTAGAAGAGATGGATCTAATAAAGAATATCAAGCCTTTGAGTGGGGAGTCAGATTGGCCAATGTGGAAACATAAAATAAGGGATTTATTAGATTATCATGAAGGAGCATTGGATGTTATCGATGGAAAACTGAAGAAGCCTGAACCTCTAGGAGAAGCTGCAACTGAGACTCAAGTAAAAGAACATAAGAGGCGTTCAGATTTATATCGTAAGGCAAATAGTTATGCCAAATCCATGATAACTAGTGCTCTAACTGATACAGTATATCAAAAGATAATGGGGAAAGAAACCGCATCTGATGCTTGGGAAGCGTTAAAACAACAGTTTGAAGCCTCAGCCAAGGATCAACTATTTAAGATATGTATAGATTTTTTCTCCTTTAATTGGAATTCGTCAGAAGATGTTTCCACTCATATAGCAAAACTAAGAAGTCTCTGGAACGAACTGAACAATGGTCTAAAAATAAAAGGTCTGAATGCTTTACCTGATTTAATACTAGTATGTAAGACACTTCATCTCTTGCCAAGCAAGTTTAAAACGTTTCAGTCAAGTTGGATGCTGCTAACGAAAGATGAAGATAAATCATTTGATGAATTAGCGGTACAGCTTTGTATGTTTGAAAGGAATTTCACGAAGAATAATTCAGAAAAAGATAAAAATATTCAAGAAGCATTAGTAGCAAAGACAGATAAGGAGAAACAAGAAAATAAACCAAGTAAGCCATATTATAATAATTTTAGGAAAGAAGATGTCTGTCACTATTGCAAGAAAAAGGGACACTGGCTGAGAGAGTGTAGAATATGGATCGCTAAAGGTCGTCCAGCCAAAAAGAATCAAAAAGAAGTAAATTCAACAGAGAGTATGGCCTTGATCACACTTCATAATCAAGAAATATGTACTGTTGAACAAGATAAGGAAGCATGGTGGATCGACAATGGAGCGACGAGACATGTTACTAATTGTTTGGATTATTTCATTAATTTTGAAAAATTCGAAAGCCCATGTAACATCAAATCAGCTGGAAAAGAAAGTTTATCTGCTCTTGGAAAGGGTTCAATTAAAATATTATCACAAATAGGAAATCTAAATGAAGAAATAATTTTAAAAGATGTCTGGTATGTACCCTCAATTACTAAAAATTTATTCTCTGTTTTAGCTGCACAAGATAGAAATTTGAATAGTAAATTTATTTCAACTCCGACTGAATGTTGGCTAAAAGTTGAAGATAAAATTGTTCTTTATGGAAAACGAGAAGTAAATGGATCTTTATTTAAAGCAACGATAAAACCCATGAAGATTAATAATGAAATAAATATTGTTGAAGGAAGATCACTTTTACAATTGTATCATGAAAGATGGGGACATCAAGATAAACGATATGTTAAGAAGAAATTAGAAAAAGAGCTTGGAATTAAAATAAAATTGAATGAAGAATTATGTGAATCATGCATTTATGGAAAAGCTCATAGGTTACCATTTGGGACCAGGGAAAGAAAAAATAAACCAGGAGAATTGTTGTCGGCTGATGTTTGTGGACCGTTTAATGAATCATTTCAGAAGAAGAGATATTTTGTAATTTTCAAGGATAGTTACACGAAATATCGATACTGTTATTTTATAAAAGAAAAATCTGAAGTTAAAGAAGTTTTAAAACAAGTACTGGCACATGCGAAAACACTCGGTCACACAATAAAGGAATTTTTAAGCGACAACGGAAAAGAATTTGATAATGAAGAAGTTAGGGAAATTTTACGATCCAAAGGAATTACTCAAAAACTTACGGCACCATACACTCCAGAACAGAATGGGGAGAGTGAACGAGAGAATAGAACTATAGTAGAAATGGCAAGAACTTTTAAATACTCAAATAAAGAGGTAACATTTCCTGAGGAAATATGGGCTGAATTGATAAATACTGCCGTCTATATTTTAAATAGAACGGGAAAATCGTCAGAAGAGGGATTAACTCCACATGAGCTATGGTTAGGAAGGAAACCTCGAATTAATCATTTGAAAATTATTGGCTCAACATGTTATATCCACATCCCAAAAGAAAAAAGGAGGAAAATGGATAAGAAAGCTCTGAAAGGATTTCTCGTAGGCTACGACGGAGACGAAAGATATAGAATATGGATTAGTGAAGAACATAAGATAATGCTATCAAGAGATATACAATTTCAAGAAAGACCTGGAGATTGTGAAAAGGAAAAAGAAACATTACAATTACCATTAAAAGATTTTGAATCAGAGAAAATAGATGACAATTTAGAACAAGAAAAAGAAATTGGATCTAGAAATAGTATTAGTCAAGATGAATTTTTAGAAGATAGAAGAGAAAGTGAAGAAGCAGAAAGAGAAAGCGTAGAAGAAGGAGAAGGCGAAGAGGAAGAAGAAGAAGGAGAAGGAGATAGCACTTCAAATGCAAGAAATTTAAGAAATAGAGAGAATTTAAACAAGCCAAAATACCTGAAAGACTATATTTTATCAGCAGAAGAATTTATGAATGAAATAAGAACTCCAGAAACTTATGAAGAAGCACTCGAAAGTAAAGAAAGAGAAAATTGGAGAAAAGCCATGGAAAGTGAAATCAATTCATTAAAAGAGAACGAAACATGGGAATTGGTAAAGAAACCTGATGAAGCAAAAATCTTACCATCCAAATGGGTTTTTAAAATAAAAACGAATTCAGATGGAAGCATAGAAAAATTTAAGGCGAGACTGGTGATTAAGGGTTTTAATCAAAAAAGAGGTATTGATTTTAGTCAAACCTTCAGTCCAGTAGCCAGATTGAGTACAATTCGTTCAGTTTTAAGTATAGCTGCTAATGAGAAGATGTATCTAAAACAATTTGATATTACTACAGCATTTTTATATGGACAATTGGAAGAAAATATTTATATGAATCAACCCGAAGGATATGAAGATGGAACGAATAGAGTCTGCAAACTAAAGAGAAGTTTATATGGATTAAAGCAGGCACCAAGGTGTTGGAATAAGTGTTTTAACAATTTTATGGTAAAATTAGGATTCAAAGTTAGTGAAGCAGATTCATGTCTATATATAAGAGAAAGAAATAATAGAAAAATTTTAGTCACGTTATACGTGGACGATGGACTTGTTGCCGCTACAAATGAAGAAGATTTAGAAGAATTCTTAGAAGAAATTAAAAAAGATTTTAAAATAACAATAAAAGAAGCTAAGTATTTTCTAGGATTGGAAATTGAGAAAAATGAAAATGGAGATATTAAAATAAGTCAAAAGGCATACACAAAGAAAATTCTTGAAAGATTTAATTTTTCAGAAGCAAAATCGGTATCAACGCCAATATTAAAAGACTCGGAAACTTTAAAATCAGGGAAAGATGAGTCAAATAAGATTAATTTTCCATATCGAGAAGCAATAGGTGCTTGCATGTATCTCATGGTGGGAACAAGGCCAGACCTGGCATATAGTATTGGAATTTTATCAAGAAACCTTGAGAATCCTACAAATGAAGATTTAATAAAACTTAAAAGAGTTTTTAGATATTTGAGAGGAACCAATGATCTTGGAATCGTTTATCACTCAACAAAAAAGGGAGGATTAGAATGTTATAGTGATGCTGATTTTGGTGGGTGTAGTAAAACTGGAAGATCGACGTCTGGGATGGTAATCTTAAACGCAGGAGGAGCTATAACCTGGCAAAGCCAAAGACAGTCTATGGTAGCAGTTTCGACTACAGAAGCGGAGATTGTAGCTGCAAATGAAGCAACAAAAGAAATAATTTGGCTAAGCAAGTTATTTGAAGAAATTTTGAAAATAAAGAAGACTCCAATTCTTCAAGTAGATAATTCGGCCGCAGTAAAACTAGCTGAAAATCCAGAATTCCATCGTAGAACCAAACATATTGGAATTAAACATTTTTTCATTCGGGAGAAAATCAATGAAGGAAAATTAAGAATTCAGCAAGTATCATCAGAAGATCAAGTAGCAGACATAATGACCAAACCATTAATGAAAAATCGTCTTGAAATGTTAATTTTTCGAATGGGCATGTCATTAATTTTGTAAGAATTAATTCAAAAATTAACAAGGGAAAGTGTTAAATTTATATAGATTAATAATAAGTGAGTGTTAATTGTTGAATTAATTTCCAGACCGAACAAGGTGGCCGTGTATTGTGTTTTTCTTGTTTACTAATAAAACCTTTTTTTGTTCTAACTCCTCTCTCTAATCAGTTATTTTTTTATTAAATTTAACATTCCGAAAAACTGAATAGTTTTTCAAATAAT